>ML284179.1:0-27091 GCA_005239495.1 Nicotiana undulata
TATATATATATATATATATATATATATATAATACATGTCATAATCCTAATACATATGGGATTAGGGTTATTTATTACTATTTAACTATCAAACTAACAGTGCCCAATTATTATGTACAGCAAAAGTGACTACTGTCCGAATGGTGGTAGGTTTAACAACTGGACTAAATGTCTTGTGAAAATCAACCCCAGGCCTTTGGGTGAACCCTTTTGCAACTAAACGTGCTTTGTACCTATCAATGGATCCATCAAAGTTAGTTTTAATTCAAAATAACCACTTACAAGGGAAAACGTTTCTGGTGTGGTCTAGTGGAACTAATTCCCAAGTCTGGTTTTTCATCAATGCATCAAATTCAACCTTCGTAGCGTCTCTCCAATATGAATCTTTTTGTGCTTGCTTGGGTGTTGCAGGTATTGGATGTGTTTTTGGCTGGGGGATTTGCATAGTGTAGTCAACGATCTTTCTTCTTTTGAAGATGTTGTTTTGTGACCTCGTTACTACACGATTTGGCTCTATTTGTGGAACATGAACAATGGGATCAGTGGGTCGGGACAAATTGTATGATGAGTTTGGGCGACGCTGATAAACGTGAGTAATTGGTGGTCGGCGAGTTGAGGAGATAGGTTGAGTAGAGGGGGCAGGGGGTTGGCCCTGGAAGACGAAGTGGGCCGGTAGGTTTTTAGTAGCGGGTGATTGATGTACATTAGAAGCAGAAGATAAAGAAGCTGTTTGATTGTTACCAGGGTCATGAGTTGCAGATTGATCTGGCCGTGGGTTGTTTCCCTGTGCGGCACGAAGTGAGCATACATCTTAGCGTGTATCTTGCATCAACGGAATAGTGGGGGGCTACTGAGTGATAGTTGTATCAACTGTATTTTCTGGTTGACAAATAATAGTAGGATTATTCTGTTCTAAAAGAGTTCCCCAATTTAAAGATGAGAAGTTCTGTTTTAACTGAGAAAATATATTTTCAAATGGGAAAATATCTTCTAAAAGTTTTACATCCAATGATAGAAATATTTTGGAACTCGTGGGTTCAAACTTCAAAGCACTGATGCGAATAATGAGTGATGAAGAATCCTAGATAAACACATGGTTTTGAATACGGTGCTAATTTATTTTGGGCATATGGCCGGAGCCATGGGTAGCAAAGACAACCAAATGTACGAAGAGAGTCATAAGTTGGTTTCTCATTGAATAGAACTTCAAAAGGTGACTTGTTATCAAGTGTGCTTCTAGGTAGTCGGTTTATGAGGTATGCTGCATGATGGGCAAATGTCCAAAAATTGGATGGTGAAGCAGCTTGATGAAGTAGTGTTTTGGTTGTCTTAATAAGGCGTCGATGGCGTCTTTCAGCCATGGCAACCCTTTGAGGTGTGTGGGGTGGAGAAACAATGTGTTGTATACCATTGGAGTTGAGGTACGGTTCTAGGATTTGATATTCACCTCCTCCATCAGTGTAAAGGGTGAGCATTTTTGTGACCAAAATGTTTTTCAAGCATAGGATGTATGCTTTGATGCATGTAAATGAGTAGTACCAGTTTGAGTAGTAGGAATCATATTACCATTACCTATTATTACTTGCTCAATCCCTTTGAAGTCTTGAACATTGTGAAGGGTAGTGTCAGAAGTTATGTGATGAGAGGCACCTGAGTCGAGAATCCAGGGGTCACTTAGTCGTGTTTGTGCAACAAAATTTACCTTTTCTTCAAAGTGGTTATGGGAACGTGAGCGGCACACATTTGTTGTATGGCCAAAGCGGTACGCATAGTTGACATCGAACTCGTGGGGGTTGAACAGATTGGTTATGAAAGTTGCGCCAGTGGGGATTGGCATTTTGATTGGACTGCCTATTTGGGGCACGCTAGTTGTTGTTATTGTTGGGTGGGCGTGGATTGTTGCGCAGAGCTGGTGAAGAATTCGTGACGCATTGAGCAACAACTGCTGTGACTTGTGTGGTAGTTTTCTCAAGGCCCTCATGTTTGAGAAATAGCTCATGATCAAGGAGCTTATCAAAAAGTTCCTCATAGCTGATTAGAGAGTCGCGTGCCCGTATGGCTGCGGGGATCTCACGAAACTCTGGGCCGAGTCCGCTCGGTATTTTCACCACAAGTTCTTCATTAGCGACAAGAGAACCTGTTGTGGCAAGTTCATAAGAGAGAGATAGAATCTCTCGCATGTATTCAGCAATCAATTTGGTGTCTTTGGTGACCCGACTGAGATGATGACGGAGACTAAAGATGCGAGTTTGCGATTTGTTCGCAAAGGAAGTATGGAGTTGATCCCAGGCAGCTTTAGAGTTGGCTGCAGAAGCGACAATGGATTCAATGGTGGCATCAACAGAGGCCATTAGAGCATTTTGGATCAGTTTATCTTGACGAAACCAATCCTTATACTCCGGGTTGGGTGTCTCACGGCTGTTGGTGGTGATTGTTTTCGGAGGAGATGGCGTAGAGCCATCAAGATGACCATAGAGGTCATGACCATGGAGTAGCATGGCAATTTGGGCCTTCCATGTAGTGAAATTATGATTGCAAGACAATTTAATGGGCAACTGAGATGATGGGTTGAATTGGATTAAATGTTTGAACACATTGCATTAGCAACTGGTGTAAAGGAACCCATTTTTGCGGAGGGAAAAAAAAGGATCTTGGATAGTTTACTCGTTAGAGTGTTGTTTTGGCTCTGATACCATATGAAGGCAGAAAACTAGAATGAAAAGTATGTATATTAGATAAGCCTTTAATGGAGTTTATATACAAAGGAAGTAACCAATTGTGCTAAGCTAACTCCTAGAACGTAGGAAAATATAAAAAACAAATTAACTGAAAAAACTAAAATCCAGCGGATACTAAAACCCATTCAAACCTAACAGCAAGTGCTAAGATGTAACAGCAGTGGTACATGTGCTATTAGTAATAACCTGCTCTAAATGGAAAAATTGGATCATTTTATCCTTCCTTGACGAAAATTGTTAAGAATTTGCGACATGGATAGTAATTAAAATGTGTTTCTTCTTTGTTCGTTTCAAATTAAAGGGACTGATGATTTAAGTACTCATTATACAAGATGGTTACCTACCCTAAAAGGGAAATGGTGTCCCATTTAGCATTCCTTGACAAGAATTGTTAGAAATTGTAATATAGATAGTAATTGTCTTAAGGGAAGTGCTTTAATGGCCTAACGATGATATTTCCGCTGTCAAGATCACTGTCAAGATCTAGCTTCCCTTGTTATGTGTTTTGGAAAATTTCGCTATGCAGTTTTGCATGGGATTTGCGTTTTTATCTCTCTTGGTGCCTGATAAGGATGCAATCAGCTTTTTTGACAAAAACCTTGTTTTTTAGACGTGATAAGATGTTGCTGTGTATGTGAAATGTGATTTCCTTAAAACACACTGAAGAAAACACATTAAAAATTTTAAGAACCTAGTTCGATCATATTATGGTCACCAGGTTGTGATACAAGTCCTTCAGTGACCCAAATCCTTTAAATACAACCTCCACTTAGCCAGCGTGGCAATGAAACATAGTACCCATTTTACTGATTTTTTTCCAAATAAACAGTGGTAAAAGTTTGAAATGATTGCACGGACACCTCTTCAACTGACATATGTTCTGTTTGTCCTCGTTATCTAGGTGTATCCTATTTATCCTAGTTTATGCTGCGTTTGTCTGATTTTTATTGGTTTTCTTAAACTTTAGCCAGGAGTAACTGTGAAACACGCTAAAGAAGGAACAGAGAGCTCAACTTTCTGGTTTGCTATTGGAGGAAAACAAAGTTACACCAGCAACAGAGTAGCTCCAGAGGTCGCCAGAGATCCCCACTTGTTTGCTTATTCAATTAATAAAGGTGCATCCCTGATCTCTTAATTTCATCAGATTCTTGATTGCAAATAATAAGTGTGTATGTTTTAACTTTGTTAGATATCTCTTTTTTCTTTTGTTTTGGTAAATTAGAAGTGTTCTATGCTAAATATCTTTTCTACTAATTTTCATGCAAACATGCGGATATCCAGGAAAGTTTGAGGTAATGTCCTAGAGTACAAAATTAAGCTTTTTAATACATGAAGAGCTCGTATATCTGGTTTAAATTTTGCTTTACTCATTTGATAGATTGAAGAAATCTACAACTTCTCTCAAGATGATTTATTGACGGAGGATGTTTTATTACTTGATACACATGCCGAAGTTTTTGTTTGGGTTGGTCAGTCATCAGATCCCAAAGAAAAGCAAAGTTGTTTTGAAGTTGGACAGGTAATACACAGTATCATAGGCATTTGATAAGTGTGTTTCTGTTCTTAATTATGCTTCACTAACCATTGAAGTCCCGCAGAAATACATTGAGATGGCTGAATCTTTAGAAGGGTTGTCTCCTAATGTTCCACTGTATAAAGTCACGGAAGGAAATGAGCCTTGCTTCTTTACAACATTTTTCTCCTGGGATCCTGCTAAAGCTATTGTAAGTGACTACACCTCTCTTTTGGTCATCCTGTTCCGGAAATTTATTATATAAAGTTTGAAATGACATTCATGACACTATTTGAATAACATCAGCCACTAAGGGATGGGAAGGTCTCTTATATGGTCTCGAGCAATCCTCACCTCACGAGGTAGCTTTGTGGTTGAATTAGGCCCAAGGTCCATTTATCAACATGAAACCATTGCATCGATCATCTTTTAAGCTTTTTATAAACTTTGGAAGGGGGATGGACCTTGGAAGATGGTGTAACAGTCCAGCCCGCTGGTGATATTCTCCGCTTTGGGCCTAAGCTTGTGTGGCTTCAACATGCATCACTAGGTCCAAGGCGTTTTTCTTATATTCCCAGTGTCTCTCCCGTATTATACCGATATGGGATTTTGCCTATACCCAATTGAGAGCTGAGGTTTATCCCACCATCACCCAATATTGCACAGGAGATCTGATACCATATGCATCAGCCCAGTCCGCTAGTGATATCGTCCACTTTGGGCCTAAGCTCGCCCAACTTTAGAACGCGTCACTAGGACCTAAGACTTATTTCTTTATGTACTCAGCATCTCTCCCATGTGTTTTTTCCCGATATGAAATTTGCCTCGGGTGTTATAGATGGTACAAGAGCTAGTACGCATAAACTGCCGGAGACCTAGCCAAGCTTGTAATAAGCAAAATATTGTAATTGCAAAGGAGAAAGTCCTTAAACTAATAACCATAGACACAAGCCAGTAAAAGATACTTGGTGCATGCAGTAAATTTCTATTGATATACTGGGACTAAGAAAAGACGTAAACCTGTCATATGCAAAAGGATTTTGTTATAGAAAGGTAGGAAGAAATTTGTAATAGCAGTATAGTTTTAAATGTCTCAACTTGTTTGGGACTGAAACATAGTTATTATGGTATGGTATTAAAGGGAAAATCCAATTTGTGCGGGTACGTGAGATAATATAGAGAACCATCTCTTTCCAAATTTAACGTGTAGTTAGGTCAACCGACTTTTCTTTGGTCCTCAACTTCTCGATTGCTAGGGGACATCCATTTTTTTTCTCATCAAATATCTTGCAATGTTTTCTAGTTCTGGTAAAGGATTCTGACATACGTTATTCACCATACCTATTTAACCAGGCACATGGAAACTCGTTCCAAAAGAAGGTTATGCTACTCTTTGGGGTTGGTCATGCTTCAGAGGTAACTAGATTTCATAAAAGCAAGGTGTATTTCCACCTAATTCCTTTATGCTTCTGTGCAAATATTTTCCATTACAGATATTTCAAATCATCTGAGTTTCAGGAATCACAAACTCTAATTAATATTTCTTTCGGAGACCAACATATCATCATTTTATCATGCTTTCCACTAACTTAAGCTGTCCATACTAGAACCATATTCAACGAAGTTAGTTACATTTTCAGTTGGTATTCCTAGTTCCCAAAGCTTCATATTTCTGTCACTGGTTCTCTTTACGATATTGTTAGAACTGTATCATGGTTATTAGTTGTGGAAAAGTTGATTCTGTATATTATTTGTCCAAGCTTCCATGCATTTTATATAAGACCTTTTGCTCTATATTTCAGAATCAGCAAAGGTCCAATGGGACAAATCAAGGCGGAGCAACCCAAAGAGCTTCAGCTTTGGCTGCTTTGAACTCTGCATTTAGTTCACCATCTCCAGCAAAATCCAGTTCTGCGCCAAGGTCTGCGGGGAAAAGTCCGGGTTCACAAAGAGCAGCTGCAATAGCTGCTTTATCTTCTGCTCTTAGTGCCGAAAAGAAGCAGCCTCCTGAGGGCATTTCTCCTCTCCGATTAAGTAGAACTTCATCAGTAGATGCTATTGCCCCTGGTACAAAAACCTTTCTTTCGCTTCTATTGTACAGTTATTTCCAGATACTTCCCTTCCCTATCAGTTCGTATGCTGTGAATCCTCTATTAGTGTGTGTTCTGTGTACTTTAAAAGTGCTTCCTACTCTATATTTTATTATTTTAGACAAGACATTACTAAGCTTTAGTCGTTGGCATGTAACTAGGTATGCCGTATGTATATACATACATGTGTATATATGTGCATTGATGTATGTTTTCATAGTGTTGTTGATTTGTTGATCGAAAAGTGTTACCATAAGAAATTGATGACTCCGAGTTTCAGTTAAAGATTATTGATGGGAAACCACTGCTAGCATAGAGTCGTTAAAATTTTCAACTTTTAAGCTGACCAGTATTGCTTAATTGTCTTTAAAGCAAAATTCTTTGCTAAGTATGATATATATGAACCCTTATTTCTTATTTCTGCTGAACAGGGAATGAAGTTTCTACTGCTGAGATTGAAGATTCTAAAGAAGTTCCAGAACGCAAGGATATCGAAACAGTTGAGCCTGCAGAGACTGATGGGGAGGACGTGGGACCGAAGCCAGAACCAGAACAGGATGAGACTGGCAATGATAGTAGTCAAACTACATTTAGTTATGAACGACTGAAGGCTAAATCTGAAAATCCTGTCACTGGGATTGATTTTAAACGGAGAGAGGTTTGTGCTCAAGTATTGTTCACATACCTACATTCTGATAAAAGTCAGTTCCCTTTTCTTATTTTTATTGATGGATTCTCAGGCTTATCTTTCTGACGAGGAATTCGAGTCCGTATTAGAAATGACAAAAGAAGCTTTCTATAAGTTGCCTAAATGGAAGCAAGATATCCACAAAAAGAAAGTTGATCTCTTCTAGAACCAAGATATCCACAATATATGGGTACATATTGCTTTGATTGGTACTTTCATTTTGCTGTCTGCTTTTGGTGTTCTTGGGTTTTTTTTTTTTCACTTTGTCATGTCTGCTTGAAGAGTGATATTTTTTGAGTTCTCTCTTATACTGTAGTCGAAAGTCAGCAGTCAGATCAATTCTTTGATTCTCTAACTCATTATGTATTGAGGTCACTTTTGCCAATAATTTATTTGTTAATTAAAGGGTGTGTACAGACTTTACATTATTTATAACTGATGCAGTAGCTATCTGCTTCTGCTTTTGCTCAAGTTTCTTTTTCTTTCTTGTTTAGATGAATAGCTATTTTTATCCAATACTATTGCTTGGAAAGTTCAGTAGGTAGAATTACTTCCTACTTGGACCTGAAATATTGAATGCCGGAGCAATATTTAGTTCTACAACGTAAAGGTTGACCAAAAAGTTTTGAATCTTTTTGTTAAACTGTTTCATTAGAAAATAGTAGATGAATCCTAGTTAAACGTGATAACTCCTAGGGTGTGTTTGGTATGAAAGAAAACATTTTCTGGAAAATGTTTTCCAATTTTCTCATGTTTGGTTGGCTTAAATGTTTTGGACAATATTTTCCTCATTAACTCATTTTCCTCTCATTGAAGAAAAATGTTTTCCCTATGAAGATAGGGGAAAACATTTTCCAAAACTCCTTCTCAAGCTTCCACACCCTATTCCTTACTAGTGTTGTATTTTGGGCTGGGCCCAAGCCTAAACGGGTCAAGTGTGCCGGGCTCAAGTGGGTCGGGCCCCAGGTCTAAGTGGGCCCGGGCTAATTTTTTTAATTTTTTTTTTATCTAAGGCAATTTCTTGTAAATTATATTATGTAATTGTGACTTAAATTTTGTAATTCAAATTTAAACATAAAAATATTGTAAAGATATATTCAAAGGACTGCGTTATAATTTTTATTATTATGACATTAACAAAAAATGACAATATCTTTCTTAGTCTTCCTCCCCCAAATGGAATGAGCACAACAAGGTGCTAATACCACCATTGAAAGGAGAAAAACTAATCAAGATGTGCCAAAATACAAGTTACATATTAGTTTACATTGTATCTCTTACACAATCCATAAGTTTTACATTTAACCTTATTTTTCTCTCTTACAACAACAATAACAACAACTACCCAGTAAATTCCCACAAAGTGGGGTCTGGGGAGGGTAATACGTACGCAGACCTTACCCCTACCCCGATAGGGCAGAGAGGCTGTTTCCAATCGACTCTCGGCTAACAAAAATAAAAAACAAGAACAAGAAATGACAATTCATTAGTAACTTCAACAGGAATCGTAGAAATAGCAACCTAAGCATAATAACAGTAAAATACATGACATGTAATGGTTTCAGCCAGGAGTCTACCTTCCGGGGCTAAAAACAACATCAATCCTAGTGAAGCTAAATAAAATCCGTACGCCATCTATGACAAACCCTATCCAACCCCACCCACCCCGGGAATGAAGTAAGAAAAGCTCTAGTACCCCCTACCCTACAACCCTTATGCTTGACCTCCAGACCTTCCTATCAAGGGTCATGTCCTCAGAAATCCGCAGTCTAGCCATGTCCTGCCTAATCACCTATCCCCAATACTTCTTAGGTCGCCCTCTACCTCTTCACGAACCTACCACTGCCAGCCGCTCGCACCTCCTCACTGGGGCGTCAAGGCTTCTCTTCCTCACGTGCCCGAACCATCTGAGTTTCGCTTCCCGCATCTTATCATCCACCGGGGCCACGCCCACCCTCACCCGAATATCTTCATTCCTAATCCTATCCATTTTAATGTGCCCGCACATCCACTTGAGCATCCTCATCTCCGCTACCTTCATCCTCTGGGTATGGGAGTTCTTAAACGCCCAACACTCAGCCCCGTACAGCATGGTCGGTCTAACCACAGCTCTATAAAACTTACCTTTGAGTCTTGGTGGCACTTTCTTGTCACACAAGACTCCAGATGCAAGCCTCCATTTCATCCAACCCGCCGCTATACGCTGAGTGACATCCTCGCCGATCTCTCCGTCCCCCTGAATCACCAACCCCAGGTACTTGAAGTTGTCCCTCTTGGGGATGACCTGAGTTCCAAGCTTCACGTCCCCGCCTACTCCTCTCGGCTCAGCGCTAAACTTGCACTCAAGGTACTATGTCTTCGACCTGCTCAATTTGAAACCCTTTGACTCGAGGGTCTGTCTCCAAACCTCCAGCATCTCGTTAACACCGACCCTCGACTCGTCAATCAGAACTATGTCATCAGCAAATAACATACAGGAGTTTATTCATTTTTCTCTCTTAGCTGAATAAAAAATGGACAAAAAAGAGATTTTTCGCTCCTTTTAGAAGGTTGTCTAGAAAAAGTGGGTGTAGTAACAGGAGGGTCAGAGGGGGCATCATTTGGATTATTATTAGTTGGATTAACTTCAACAACAGGACTAGTGGGTGTATCGCCATCCGGTTGCGTTTCATCAAAATCTATATTTTCATCATCATTTTCATCAATAGTTGGATTACCATAAAGAGCATTCATATATTCATGGTTTAATTGTTCACCTGGTGCAATATCATGGTAAAATTAACTATCGGTAAAGTGTAATAAAGTGTTATCGCTATCAAGAATAGCGGGGTAGGACGGGTAATAGGTTTGGGTCGAGGAGCGGGGGGAAGTGGAGGAGTAATAGCTTGGACACTAGATTCACCAATCTTGGATTTTTCCTTACTTTTACTAAACATTTTTTAAAAAAAATAGGCCATATTAATTATAATTATAAAAAATAAAACAAAAAAAACTATAATATTAAAACTTAAGAGTTGGAACGGTTTACCGAATTGACGAACAACTTGTTGAAAATTATATATCGTTGAAGACTTGAATCTTCAATTCACCAACTTGACAATTTTTCACAAATTGCAACAATAAAGTAAGCAATTATAGAAGAAAATTAGAGAGAGATTGATGATTTTGTGAGAAAAATGAAAGAACGAGAGGGTATTTATAGTTGAGAATAGGGAAAAGTGTAATTATAAAAAGTTTGGGGTTAAAACAAATTTGCGGGGTAAAATGTCTATTTTAGAAAATGCCAAACGGCTATTTTTGCAGGCCAATGGTTATATTTTAAAGTTTCCAACCGTTGGAAATTTTTTTTTAAAAAATTTAAATTTAGCCGTTGGGCCCATTTAGGCCCGGTTGAACCGGCCCACTTAGAAGCCGGTCCCGGTCCCAAACAGTCCCAGGCTCGCGGTCTCAAATGTTAGGACTGGCCCACCTGGGCTCATAGACCCAATTGGTCCTGTGCTTAAACGGGTCGGCCCGTTTAGGCCCACTACCCATATAGGCTCGCGAGCCTGGGCCGGGCCGGACCGGCCCACTAGTCAGTCATATTCCTTAACCTCACCAACCCACCCCATGCCCTCTCTCCAAAAAGGTTTTTTTTCGTCACACCCCACCCCACCCCTGCCCCTACTCCCGCACAAATTTTCTTCTTTTTTTTTACTTTTTTTGTAATTTTTAAATTTCTATTTTGTTTTCTACACCCCCCCCCCCCCCCCGGTTTCAAAGTTTACGGGTTCGAANCCTACTCCCGCACAAATTTTCTTCTTTTTTTTTACTTTTTTTGTAATTTTTAAATTTCTATTTTGTTTTCTACCCCCCCCCCCCTCCCCGGGTTTCAAAGTTTACGGGTTCGAAATTTCGCGGTTCAGAAGTTTATGAAATTTGTGGGTTCGGAAGGCTGTTGGTTCGAAAGTTTATGGCCTCATGTTTATTTAATCAAAATTATTTATGAATACTCTTGAGAAAATATTTTCCTTGATTTGCATATCAAACACGAGAAAATGAATAAGATTATTACTTGTTTTCTAAGAAAACATTTTCCATGAAAAATATTTTTCTTTATTCCAAACACACCCCTAGATCTGAAGTTTGAATAGATTGATGAGATGATACCGTGTCGAGTATCGATGAAAATAAAGTAAATGTTCAATGATTGTCAATGAATGTAACGATGAAAATATGCATTAAATGTGGATAATGGCATTAAATGTAATGAGAAGGAATTTGTCACCCAAATGTTAGATGACTTGGATGATTCCTCCTTCTGACAATAACGTGTGACAATAGAATATGAAGATGGACCACGAATTCTTGGATCATGTGAATAAAAGAGGTATATTGAGCAATGGCATCAGTAGACAAGCAAGCTTTTTGTATATTCTTGATAGTCAACCCTTTACAATATGTGAATATTTGAAAAGTGAAGATCCCATTTTTGTTCCCTATCTCTTCCTATTTATAAGGGATATTCCTAGAAAACCCTAAAAAGTACAATTAAAAGAATATTCCTTTTCACAGTTCTAAGACCTATTCTTGTCGTTGCTGCTATTTGTTTTTTACTAGACCTCGACACTGATATCTCTCTTAGCCACTCCTCGCCACTAAGTTGTGCTCGTTTTTGACCTCAAACACATCTCGTCCAATTGCATTAATTGAGCTTGGCCTAATTTTGACCAATACATCTAGTCCCTCCGCTCGTTGAGATCGTCCTCTTGGATGTTCTCGATGAGCGGATTTTGTTTGCAGCCGGTCAAATGAAACTCTACCGTGGTGACTGGGCCGAATTGGTCGAGGTCAAACTAGTGACATAGCGCCTCAAGGGTCATGGTTGGTGTGACTGACGTAGGATAATGTCATGGCCATGCGCGTCATCATTACACATCTTCCCAATGCAATGCGTCGTTTCCTGTGCCTCTTTTGTTTTGATTCTGGTGTCACTGACGGCTCCTTGCCTCTATTTAGGTGTCATCACACCTTATAAATAGAGGAGGGGGATTCTCAAACGAAACTTTCGCACTTCCTATTCCATTCTCTCCTTGTTTGTTCTCTTGTTTCTTCTCTAACCCTCATTTACGATTTCCTTCTGCTACTTTGGCTTTACCTTTCGAGTTCTTCTCCCGTCGATATTCTTTCTTTCCGGCTCTGCTGTGCTCTCTTTGCTGCGAAAATGTCAAACTCTCCTCCTTCTGATTTGGTCTCCGATGCCACCCCATGTCGGTGGCCATACCTTCCGGTGGCGGTGAGCCCACAGTTGAGGAATATGAAAGTTTTCCCACAGTGGAGGAGGTGGTTCCTTGGAACCCATCGGTCAGAAATGACTTCCCTAAAGAAACCACTGTCGCGCCCCCTTTTTCCTCGTGGAAATCGGGATTCCGACATTTGGTTGAGACAACCTGTTCCTTTTGGGAAAGGTTTTTTTTTTGCATTATATGAAGAGTCGCTACCTAACGATTTTTGAGGTGCGTTAGGGCACCTAAGGGGTTCATCTATAACTATGTTTGGTAACCAGAGATAGGGTAAGAGCTTGGAATTATCCTAAGGGGAAGGTGTTAGGAACCCCTCAGGATCCATAAGTGTGGTTCCCGGCCAAACAGCTTTATTGTGAATTTGTACAATTTTAGCAAACAAACAAGTAGGGCTCAAATAATAGGGGATTTAAGTCTTAAGTATACAGATGTTTGAAAATAATTCATGAAAAAAAGGTCAGATTTTGAAAGGAGTTATAGTCTAAGCATACTTATGAAAAGCAAAGGATATCCTAGGTTTTACAATATGGATCACCTCAATGCAATACCCGGTATGACATTCCTCAAAGAGGGGCTACACGTGGTATTAGCGCACCGGTCATCATGTCCATATTCTACCATTTCCACCCTGTGAAGGTAACTAAAGCGCGTGTGGGTCACGAACTCTATTGCATGCTGTTACCCGTCCCTTTCCTATTAGTCTTGGAGGATTTAAGACTTCTATCCTATAAGGGAGGTTTCTAGGTAGACCCTCAGGTTTTAAAGGTAAAAATGCTAGGGCGACATATAATAAACAAGTTGGACTTGCAAATAAGGGGAGAGCATGGAAAACAGGTAAAGACTCACATATACCTCCACACACATTGCACATAAACAACATGTCCCATACACAAATTAAAGTCCAGATTCAGTTCCTAAGCATGGTGGTAATAGCAGAATCAAATTTTATTACATAACTCAGAGAGGAAGTCCTAATCAGGCTTGCCTACTGATTTTTAACATGCTGATAGTTAACATAGTCACTCAGAAAGATTTGGTTTTATTTCCTGTAGTTGGTTACCTAAGGCTTGCCTAGGTGTAAAATAACATGCAGCAGTTGTACAGATTTGTTAATGATTCCAGATTGTTAAGCCTAATAGCACACATTTCTAGATGTTGCAAATATTTAGAGACTGATTGCCGGTTTGTTAGAACAAGAAGACTATTTTATGCGTTTATAATTAGTTTTAGGCATAGAATGAGATCTTAAGAACATGATATCTAATATGCGTATACAGAGATGCAGAATGGTTATATGCAGAATTCCTAGACAGGATCTTCTAAGGGCAAAAAATCACAGTATCTGAACATACTTTCAGGAGATGCCACAAATATGAGAATGATTGGTTTAGTAGCAGATTGTTACCCTAGGCAGGATTTCTAGGTGCACCACAGGATTATAACATTATTAAAACAATGGTTGATGACAAGCTTATGTCAAACGTTTTAATCCTGGAACATGATTTCTAAGTGATAGATGGTAATAACATAATAAGATGCTGAAACAGTAAGCATGAAACCTAAGAAACAAGATGTCTAATGCATAATACATGAGCCCTACACAGGATTTTTCTATTGTGCAGGTAAAGGAGTAAAGACCTAAAGCATGATTTCTACCCTTTAGCAACTATAGCATGCATATTACCCCTCCCTTTCCACTATCTGCCCCAGAATCGATTTTACAAATAATTATTACAAGCATCTGAATATGAATTACATAATTAAAAATAGGAAGAAAAAAAAAAGAAGTTATTTATAGGGAGCCTTCAATAATAGGCCCAAATCTCCAAGTCCTCAATGCCAAGTATTATTTCACAACCTTTCATAATCCGGGTGTGTCAGAGTTCCCTAAGGATCTCAGAGGATCCCAGGCAGTGCTCACACCAGATTTCATAGCCAAGATGGAGTAAGTGTAGTGTGGAAAGTCCATCTCTTGTATGTCAAAGTTCAGAGGGAGCTCAAGGGTCCCAAGGCAATGCTCACACAAAAGGGGCAGACCCTAATATCTAAGAGTATAGTGAAAGTGCTCATAGTTTGAGGAATTTAAGAGAACATTTTGAAACAGTTTGAAAGAGGAGAGACTTAGTAAAAAAAATAGCTTTTTATAACGAGGGTTTAACTGATGAAAATAGTTTTGGGAGAAGCACCAATCTCAATCAAAAGTAAAGCCAGCACCACACAAAGGACCCAAGGTGGTCCAGCAATCACAAACAGGGGTGAGGAGGTTTGAGGGAAAAATACAGAGCCTGTGTAGCAGGCAGAAGCACACATAAACATACAATTAGAAGTTCCCAAGGTTCAAGGGGGGTCAGGGGTATAGCAAAGTGTTAGAACATATCAACACCAAACAATTGAGACCATGATTGCACTAATGTATTAGTCACTGGCATGGATATTCACATAAGGAACAGAGATTAAGCACACAGAGACATATTGGCCATCTATAATTAAGGTGAAACTAAACATGTAGAGGAGATTCATAACCCTAATTGCATGTTGAACAACAAAACAGTAAATAAAAACATATCAGCAATACAAGGAATTGAACCAGTAATAGAAACATATTGGTTTGATGACTGAAGTCTAAATTAGAACATACAAGTATAAGGGAGAAAACAGTAAAACCAAAGCAGAAGTTAAGAGATGCACAGTAATTAGCCTTGGCTTGTAGGCGGCTAATTCAGATCAATAGCAAGTAGCACAGAAAAGAGAGAGAGCAAGTTTAGTTGTGAGAGAGAGTGCACATATTAGTTTATGTCTGTGTCTCTTGGAAAACAAGAGGATCGTGTATATATAGCTTTGAAAACTGTGGTAAATAAGGTGCAAATCAAAGTCAAGCAGTAATTTAAGGGATTCATAATCAATCAGTATCAGAATAGTATGAGTACTTCCTTAATTAAGGAAGTCAACTTCAAACGGTAAAGACAAGTGACCAAGTAAGGAAGGAAATCCATGGCTGGAATATAACACATAAGGAAACATTTCAAACTAATACAAGTATAGGGCAGGTAATTAGGCTAGGTACATAACATATTAATTAAGGAATGTCATAAGAATCGGTTTGACAGCATAATTAACTACGAAAAATAAGGCAGGGAATGATGGAAATCAGCAGGAAACCCTCAAGTGAGGTTCAAATTACAGGAAATTAGCATTAATTAGGGAAAGTATCATGTATGACTGGAATACCACACAGGAAGATAATTTCACCATATAGAACAAGTAATTAGTCTAGGTCCAGCAAAATCTAATTAAGAATCGATTAAACAGTATAATTAACCAAATAAGGCAAGTGAATAACTCATGGATCAAGATCAACAATGTATTACCCTAGGAGATCAGTGAAGGACACTAATCCCAGGGAATCAAGGACTCAAATCAGAACAACATTAGCTAAAGGAAAATAACACGAATTAAATAGACAATGTTCAAGAAATCTGAAACCCTAGTAATCACAGTAAAGTAAAATCATACGAAATTAGGGATTCATAGGTGTTACAAGGTAAACATGGATGTAAGCAGGAAAAGCAAGAAAATCAGAGACATATATGAACTCCATAGGGTAAAGTTTCAGATAATCATAAAGCTCGTGAGACGCAAGTACATATGCAAACATATTGTCAGAGACAAAATCAGGAACTCAAGGTTTAGGATGAAAGATTAGGGTTTTTAACACAACAACTCAGATAAAAAGATAGACTTAAATAACTCGCTAAAACACAGTAGAAATCCTAGGATAACACTGAAAAAATAGTAGGAAACCCGTTTAAAAGAAAGGGTTATGAAACCCTAGTTTTGAGATGAAGAAACGTTTGGAAACAGTAAAGTTTTTTTTTGAAGGAAACATATAAAAACCTTGTGATATACACAGATCCATGATAGATCTAAAAGAATCGGAGAGTTTTAAGAGTTAGGGTTTCAAAGAGAACCCAGAAAGGATAGGGAAAAACCTTAAAGCTTCACCGACTTTAGCCGGAGAGGTCATAGATCTTACTCAGACGGCCGGAGGTGGCCGGAAATGGCATGAGAACCCATGGGGTGAGTGAACCGCCTTCTGGTTCCTCTGAGGGCCTCAAGGTAGTGATACCCGGCGTAGAATGAAGCAAGGGCCAAGAGATGATGAGAGGTCATGGTTTCCGGCAGGGGAAGCGGTCGGAGGAGATGAACGGATTTCATCGGAAAAGAGGGAAGGTGAGAAGGTTCTAGAGAGAACCTAGATAGAACCAGAGAGAATGTGAGATAATGAGAGACGGGGAAATGAAAAGGGGGGTAGTCGTTTAGGATTAATATAGGTAAGTTTCAATATGGGTCGTTGATTTGAATTAATCAACGGCTCAGATTGAATGGGAGGATTGGGTCGGGTAACTTTTAGGAATTGGGCTTAGGTTATTGGGCTAATTTAGTTGGGTTGGGGCCTGGGTAAATTAGGCTGAAATTGAAATTAAAAGTGGCTACTTAATAAATACCCATTTAAAATAGATAAATAATTAATAAAAATAGCCAATAATTATATAAAATGAAATTAAGGCTAAATAGGTGAAATTAAGGTAATTAACTAATATTAAAAGTGTAAAATGACTAATTATTGAATTAAAATGGTATAAAATGTACATTTAGGTTATAACTGCAAAATTGTTGTAATTATAGCTAAACAATGTCAAATTGGCTAATTTGCAAAATAATTATATCCCAATAAGATTAAAATTATATATTGAGCTAGGAAATATTTTGAAATTATTTATAATATAATTTATGAATAATTATTGAATATAAAGTACTGAATAAATTGGGAAAGAAATTAATAAAAATATGGAAAATTATGGAAAATACCGGTTATTATAAAAAGTGATTTTGAAGGCATATATGCAAGTTTTAAAATAGTTTGAAGGAAAATTGGGTATCAACAGCTGCCCCTCTTTACCCGGGAAGGATGAAAGAATTGTCGGGTAAAGACATGATGGCCAATTTTGACCGAGTGAAGCGGTTTGAAAAGATTTAGGCTGCACCCCGGTTTCTGAGCTGCCTACATATCCCTGGTTTTACAGGAATCAGGTTGTATGTAGTTCAGGAGTCATCGGTGAATTATACCGATGAAGTTCTAGAAGTGCGGACGCAATGTATGGGATTGGATGAATAAGCGGCTTACGGGGTAGTTAGGAGAACTGGAGCGGGACCGCTCCCGCCAGGATGGTCGTTGCATGCCGGATCACCTGCAGATAAATGATACAAGCATATATTGTGCGTAATTTAAACATGATGCAAGTTCCCGTCAGAACGTGAATGGTGTCTTTGGATGGTTAAGGATGACGTCCTCAGACCATGACGTCCTGGGTTATGAGTTGCTTGATGCAGGAATCAAAGGACATGAAAATGATGTTCTCGGTCCATGAGGATGGTGCCTCCGAACCATGACGCCTTTGAATAATGATATGCAAAAATTGAGAGAAATCCTCAGGCCATGGCATGGTGTTCTCGGGCTATGAAGATGGTGCCTCCGAACCATGACGCCTTTGAATAATGATATGCAAAAATTGAGAGAAATCCTCAGGCCATGGCATGGTGTTCTCGGGCTATGAAGATGGTGCCTCCGAACGATGACACCTTTGGATAAGTTGGCGACATTTCAGCCCATGAAGATGCGATAGCATGATGCTAACAAGACAGAGCTTAGTCTTGCGATTTAAAGGGCAGAGCTTAGCCCGGAAGTAAAGCGAAATAAATGGTGCTTGAGACAGTAGTTATTCTCGAAAAGTAAATCGTAGGCAGAGCTTAGCCTCAGAAGGCAGAATGGTAGCCTTATGCAATGCAGGGGGAGACAGTGCTTAGTCTCAGAAGGCAGAATGGTATCCTTATGAAAGTCGAAAGAAGACAGGGTTTAGTCTCAGAAGGCAGGATGGAAGCCTTATGCAATGCAGATGTAGGCAGCGTTTAGTCTCGGAAGGCAGAATGGCAGCCTTATGCAAATTGGATGGCAGAATGGTAGTCTTATGCAATGCAGATGGAGACAATATTTAGTCTCGGAAGGCAGAATGGTAGCCTTATGCAGAGATACGAATGCAGATGGAGACAACGTTTAGTATCGGAAGGTAGGATGGCAGCCTTATGCAGTGCAGATGGAGACAACATTTAGTCTCGGAAGGAAGAATGGCAGCCTTATGCAATGCATATGGAGACAACGTTTAGTCTCGGAAGGCAGAATGGTAGCCTTATGCAATGCAGATGGAAACAGTGTTTAGTCTCGGAAGGCAGAATGGTAGCCTTATGCAGAGATACGAATGCAGATGGAGACAGCGTTTAGTCTCGAAAGGCAGAAAGGTAGCCTTATGCAAGAAATAAAATGACAATAGGAATTCTTAGTTGATTTGTATTGATAATAGACGTCGGCAGGTGTGATGGTTTCGAGGCGTCGATCTTTGGCATTTGCAATTGTGATGAAAATTATGACTTCTTAGCGTGTTTATCCTTTATTCCTGCATCCAAGGAAAAATCGTGAGTTTTGTAAATGGGGTGGTTAGTTCGTATCCCCGCTGGCTTTTCTTGACTTGCTGGGCTTGATCTGACGATACTGTATCATTGGGGGTAGCGTTGCTAAACAAAGTTGTTTCAAGAACAAACATGCATGATTTTGTAAAAGTATAATTTTAAAATAATTTTGGGATGAACCGAAGACCGTAAAACGGTTCGAGACATTGCAACCTCTCCTGCTACGGAATTTTGAGGGTCCTCCTCAAAATTCTTCCCCAGTTTGATGGGTGAATGCTTCTGACTGTTACTCGTGCGGCGATCGGTTGAACTTGCTTCGGAATTTTGTAGGTCCTTCTTCAAAATTCTGCCCCAGTTTCAAATTGCGGGGAAAATGGAATTTTATTGAATTGTGACCGAAACCATAGGGTTGCCTACGTATCCCCTCTTAAACGAGAATCAGGTCAGGCGTAGTTCAATTTACATCATTGATAAAGCATATGGATTACACATAATAACGTTTGACTGCATCTGAATTGATTGGTTTTGGCCAGACTTCTCCGTCCATTTCTGCAAGTATAAGTGCTCCTCCTGTCAGCACTCGGTGAACCATGTATGGGCCTTTCCAGTTGGGAGAGAACTTCCCTTTGGCTTCATCTTGATGTGGAAAGATCTTCTTTAACACCACCTGCCCTGGTGTGAACTGTCTCGGCTTGACTTTCTTGTTGAAGGCTTTGGTCATTCTGTTCTGATAAAGTTGACCATGACAGATTGTATTCATTCTCTTTCCGTCTATGAGTGCTAGTTGTTCATAACGGCTCTTTACCCATTATGCGTCGCTGAGCTCAGCTTTTTGTATGATTCTTAAGGATGGAATCTCCACCTCGACAAGGATAACAACCTCTGTACCATAAACCATCATATAGGGAGTTGCCCCAGTCGATGTGCGTACCGTGGTGCGATATCCCAATAAGGCGAATGATAACTTCTCATGCCTCTGCTTGTGCCTTTCTATCATCTTCCTTAGTATCTTTTTGATGTTTTTGTTGGAGGCTTCTACAACTCCATTCATTTGAGGTCGATAGGACGTGGAGTTCTTGTGTTTGATCTTGAAAGTTTCACACATGGTTTTCATCAAGTCACTGTTGAGATTGGAACCATTGTCGATGATGATCGACTCGGGAATTCCGAATCGGCAAACAATACAATCACGGACAAAATCTGCCACGACTTTCTTAGTTACTGCTTTGTAGGAGGCTGCTTCGACCCATTTAGTGAAGTAATCAATGGCCACCAAAATGAACCGGTGTCCGTTGGAGGCGGCAGGCTCGATTGATCCAATAACGTCCATGCCCCAGGTGGCGAACGACCATGCTGAGCTTGTTGCATTGAGCTCGTTTGGAGGTACCTTTATCATATCTGTGTGTATCTAACAGCGGTGGCATATCCGGACATACTGGATGCAGTCTGTTTCCATAGATATCCAAAAATAGCCAGCTCGGAGTATCTTCTTTGCCAAAACAAAACCGTTCATATGTGGACTGCAGGTCCCAGCATGAATTTCCTCTAGTAGTTTTGATGCTTCCTTTGCGTCGACACATCTTAATAATCCCAAATCGGGAGTCCTCCTATACAGGATTCCTCCGCTGTGAAAGAAGTTGTTGGATAGTCTTCGAAGTATGCGTTTCTGAGTGGTATTCGCAAGCTCTGGTACTCTCCTTTTGACAAGTACTCCTTTATATCATGAAACCAAGGCTTTCTGTATGCTTCTTCTTCAACATGGGCACAATAATCTGGCTGATTATGGATCTTCACAGGAATATGATCGATGAAATTCTTGTCCGGATGCTGGATCATTGAGGACAAAGTAGCCAATGCATCGGCGAACTCA
The DNA here is from genome assembly GCA_005239495.1 of Nicotiana undulata. Taxonomy (NCBI): domain Eukaryota; kingdom Viridiplantae; phylum Streptophyta; class Magnoliopsida; order Solanales; family Solanaceae; genus Nicotiana; species Nicotiana undulata. The sequence goes on from ML284179.1 coordinate 20,703, forward strand.
TTCTGGATTCTGGGGACATGCCGAAATTCTATCTTCGTGAACCTCTTCCTCAATTCCTATACGTGGTGTAGATACGATAGTATCTTGGAATTCTTGGTTGCCCATTCTCCTTGTACCTGATGTATCAGTAGGTCTGAATCACCAATTACTAACAGCTCTTGAACGTTCATGTCAATGTCCATGTTGAGCCCCATGATGCAGGCCTCATATTCAGCCATGTTGTTGGTGCAGGGGAACCTGAGTTTGGTAGATACCGGATAATGCTGACCGGTTTCTGATATTAGAACTGCTCCAATGCCGACTCCTTTGAAGTTTGTTGCTTCATCGAAGAAAATTCTCCAACCGTCATAGGAGTTTGTTACCTCTTCATCAGGAAAATACATTTTCAGAGGTTCGTATTCTCCGTCTACGGGGTTCTCAGCAAGGTGGTCTGCTAGTGCTTGTCCCTTGACTGCTTTCTGAGTCACATAGCTAATTTCGAACTCACTCAACAGAATTTTCCACTTTGCTAGCTTGCCAGTGGGCATGGGCTTCTGAAAGATGTACTTCAATGGATCCATTCTCGATAGAAGATATGTAGTATAGGCACAGAAATAGTGCCTCAGCTTCTGAGCGACCCAGGTCAAAGCGCAGAAGGTGCGCTCCAATAGAAAATACCGGGCCTCATACGGAGTGAACTTCTTGCTGAGATAATAAACAGCTTGCTCCTTCCTTCCTGTTTCATCATGCTGCCCTAGAACGCAGCCGAAGGCTCCATCTAATACCGCAAGGTAGAGTAACAGAGGTCTACCCGGCTCAGGCGGTATTAAGACTGGTGATGTTGACAGGTACTCCTAAATTCTGTCAAAAGCCTTTTGGCAGTCATCGGTCCATTTGGTCGCGGCATCCTTCTTCAGCATCTTGAAGATCGGCTCACAAATGACTGTAGAATGTGCTATGAATCGGCTGGTGTAATTAAGCCTCCCAAAGAAGCTAATCACATCTTTCTTGTTCCTTGGCGGTGGTAATTATTGAATGGCTTTGACCTTTGACGGATCCAATTCTATTCCCTGGGGGCTCACAGTAAACCCAAGCAGCTTCCCAACAGGAACCCCGAATGCACACTTCGCGGGGTTCAGCTTCAGATTGTATTTCCGCAACCTATTGAAAAACTTACTCAAATCTTCTATGTGGTTAGTGGATTTCTTAGACTCGATAATAACATCATCCACGTATACCTCGATCTCCTTGTGAATCATGTCGTGGAAGATAGTGGTCATAGCCCTCATGGAGGTGACCCCTGCATTCTTTGGGCCGAATGGCATCATCTTGTAACAGTACAATCCCCACGGCGTAATGAAAGCCTTCTTCTCAGCATCTTCCTAATCCATCCAAATCTGATGATAACCGGCGAAGCAATCCACGAATGATAGTAGTTCATGCTTGGCGCAATTGTCAATCAGGATATGTATATTTGGCAAGGGGAAGTCGTCTTTCAGACTGGACCGGTTGAGATCCTGGTAGTCGACAAAGACTCTGACCTTCCCATCCTTAATTGGTACCTGCACAATGTTGTCTAACCATGTCGGGTACTCAACTACCCTGAGAACCTTGGTGTTGATTTGCTTGGTAACTTCTTCCTTGATTTTCAAATTCATGTCAGGTTTGAACTTTCTGAGCTTTTGCTTTACCGGTGGACACATTGGATTGGTTGGCAATTTGTGATCCACAATAGACGTACTTAGACCAGTCATGTCATCATACGACAAGGCGAATATATCCTCATACTCTTTCAGAAACTCTATGTATTCTTTCTTTTCTGATGGTGACAAATGAATGCTGATGCGAGTCTCCTTGACGTTTTCCGAATCTCCCAGGTTGATAACTTCAGTCTCGTCCAGATTGTACTTAGGTCTATTTTCAAAATTCTCAACTTCTTTGACAATCTCGTCAGGTATGTCATCTTCTTCTGAATCAACGTCTGTTTGCTGCGTTATCTCGTTGCATGTCACAGTCATCGGTTCATCAAGACAGGTAATAGTAATGTTGTATAGGTAAAGTAATGAGAGAGAAATGATAGCAATAAATATTGATTCATAAGGAAAATTGAAAATTCTTTGGATAAATTGAATAATTGTTTTGAACATTTGAAGATCTTATTGCAGGAATTAAAATGCAAAAAAGGAAATCATTTTGTAAAAAAAATAATGAATAGTGCTTGTTTTAGCCTTGCTACCCCAAGGCTCGTCGGGCTTTGGTTGTCCTGACAGTCCAATTCTTGAGGTACATCCCTCTGCTCACAGCCTGTATGGAAGGTCCTTTTTCCCCCTCCTCCTCGAGAATAACGCAGCAGTCCATATCACTGTCCTCCAGAAACAAGTTCCTCATTGCTGCAAGTGCTTCTTCTTCGTCTGATCCATAAATAATGTCGGCCTGTTGGAAGGTCTGCTCCATATGTGATATTGGCTGCTCCAAAGGGTAATAAGGACCGCGCCAAGGTGGCGACCAGTCGTTATACTCTTTCCAATTATAGTCGTACCCCAGACCAAAAGTGGTGCAATGGCTTTTGATCTTGATAGGTTTGGAGATTCCTTGGAGTTTCTTGCCGAGTCCTTTGCCATGCTCGTACCCGCTCCAGCTTAGTATATTCTCGATTTTGCTATACCCACCATTTGTCTTTGTCGATAGCATTGACCCATTCAATGTGGTGGTAAGCCTCTTCACCTAGCTTCCTTCTTCCCTCGATTGCCGGAATAGTCTGGCGGCTACAAATAGGGTTGCTACCATCGCCGTGAATAATCACTTCCTGGTGATTCCATTCGAACTTCACCGCATGATGTAGTATTGACGCTACGGCCCCAGCAGCATGGATCCAGGGTCGTCCTAATAACAAGTTGTAGGATGCTGGTACATCTATCACTTGGAAGTCCACCTCGAACCAAGTTGGCCCCATTTGCAGGCATAGGCTTATCTCACCAATGGTGGACCTTTGAGATCCATCGAAAGCTTTCACATTGATTTCTCAATCCTTTATCTCATGCATCCTTTTACCCAATTTCTTGAGTGTTATCAATGGACAGATGTTAATACTGGACCCTCCATCGATCAGGATTCTGGTGATGAAATAATCTTCGTATTGTACAGTGATGTGCAGCGCTTTGTTATGGCCCACCCCTTTAGGAGGCAGCTCGTCCTCATGGAAAGTGATCTTATGGCTTTCCAACACTTGGCCCACCATATTGGCCATTTCCCCGCTGGTGATATTGTTCGGCACATATGCTTCGTTCAACACCTTCAACAAAGCACTCCTGTGAGTCTCAGAATTCTGCAGCAAAGAGAGAATGGATATTTGTGTTGGTGTCTTCTTCAATTGGTCCATGACCGAGTAGTCCTTGGCCTGTACTTTTCTCCAAAGGTCGTCTGGACCTGTCTCAATAAGGGGAGGCTGATTGGAAGCTTGCCTGTTGGATTCAGCCAGATGTTCAGGGGTATAGACTCTACCTGTTCTTGTCATACCCTATGCTGCGACAGCTTCTTCAGTCTTGACCTTGCCTTTCCTTCTCGCCTCGGCTGTATAGTCCCAAGGTATAGCATTTGTATAGAAGGGTGGCGTGGTTGTCATTGCCACTGGGATTGGTGCGGCTATCCCCACTTCGAATGGAACACGTGCCCTGGGCGGCAAGACTGCAACCTCAAATGGTGCGGGTGCATTTGCTGGAGACACAAATTCAACCTCAACTGGTACTGGTGCCTTCGCGGGTGGCGCTGCTTCAAACTCAAGAGGTATGGACATATTTACCTCAGCATCCTCAGACGGTTAAATCTGGACTATGATCGGGTTGAGAGTGACTACCGGTTTCTTTGGGTTATCGCTTTCTATGATCAACCCGATCGATCCCTTGGAATCCCAGTCATCTTCTATTTCAATCATGTGGATACCTTCACCCTTATGGTCTTGCATAGGATTGTTGCGGACGTTCGGAGCGGGCTCCTTTTCCACAATGATCTTATTATCAATCAGGGACTGTATCTTATCTTTCAAAGAGCGGCATTCATCAATGGTGTGCCCCTTCATGCCAGAGTGGTATGCACAGGATTTGTTTGGGTTAACCCACTAAGAAGGATTCTCAGGGGTTGCAGCATGGATGGGAGTGACATAACCAGCATCTTTGAGCTTCTCATACAGCTGGTCGATGGGTTCAGCGATGGCGGTATATTGTTTTGGAGGTCTGCGATCAAAATTAGGACGAGGTCTAGGGAAGTTTTGGCGTGCAGGGGGTGATTGGTAATGGGATGGCTTGGAATTATAAGTGTGGTAGACAGGAGCGGGTTGGGAGTATCTGGGTGGAGTAGGTTGATATGTCGGTGGTGGAGATGATTGATAAGTTGGTGGTGGATATTGGTATGAGGGTGAGGGTGCTTGGTAATTCGGGGTCGGTTGGTATGTGAGTGGTGGTGTTGGGTAGGTTTGGTATTTGAGTGCGGACTTGGTTCTCTGTGCAACCATCACGGCTCCCACGTCCCTTTTCTTGGACACACTACCGGACTGTAAAGCCTTATTCGTAGCTTGTAAGGCTTCAAAATTCGTGACCATACCGCTCTTAATACCTTCTTCAATCCGTTCACTAATTTGATAATGTCGGAGAACTTGTGGTTCTCAATCATCATCAATTGTTCATAGTATTGTGGGTCCTGGTCCCGGACAAAGAACTTGTTCATCTGCTCCTATTCTAAGGCGGGTTTAACCTTAGCAGCGTCGGACCTCTAGCGAGTAGCATACTCGCGGAATGTCTCTGTGGGCTTCTTCTTCAAATTTTGAATATAGAACACGTCTGGTGCGTTCTCTGTATTAAATCTGAATCAGTCCATAAAGTCAGATGCCATGCTCACCCACTTTGACCACTTATTAGGATCTTGGTTGATGTACCAAGACAACGCATCTCCTTTCAAACTCCTCATGAACAGATTCATGTGGATCCTTTCATCCTTCCCTACTCCAACCAGCTTGTCACAATAAGTCCTCAGATGGACCCTTGGATCACCTGTACCATCAAACATTTTGAACTTCGGAGGTTTGTACCCCTCAGGTAGTTCGACGTTAGGTTGTATGCAGAGGTCCTCATAATTCAACCCTTCGACTCCCTTGATTCCCTCGACGCCTTGAACCTGGTTGTTCAGCTTCCTAAGTTCCTCGGCCAAGTTCTTGATAAGCATGTCATTTTCATCAGACTCAGGTGTGTATGGGGTAGGGGTAGTGGAGTGAGGCACGGTCTCCACGTAGATAGGATTGTTATGGTGGCCAGATGCATGGGTGTGTAAATGGTCGTTTTTGGAGTCTTGAGGCTTTGGGATAAGTAGTGGAGTGTTATTTGGGGTATGGCAGGTGTTGCATTGGTTCTTTGGTGGAATAATGTGATGGCGAGGTGCGGGATGATTCTGTTGATTTGGGACATTCTGAGGAGGTGTAGGGTTTTGAGTGTTGGGAAAGTTGACGTCTGGGACGTTAAGGGAAAATGACAGGTTGGCCAAATTTCGAACCTGATCAAGCTCTTCTTGGAATTTCAATAACTTATGTTCGAGTGGTGACATATTCTCATTAGGAACCCGACTACCCTGGCCATCAGTGGCCTCTACCCGTTCAATCGTGTTTTCCTTTCTGATGTTGCTTGAATTTTCCATTTTCTTTTTGCCTTTGCCTTTAGGAGGACTAGGAGGAGGAGTGGGTGGAGGTCCCCTGGATCTTGTGAGATAAGATGATGATGCTAGAGTGCACGAACTAACCTTTGGAGAGGGGAATAATAAAAGGAAAAGAAAACAAAAACAAAAACAAAAGGTAGTCAAGTCAGTGAGGATTATGAAAAAGTATTGCAGTATTTAAACACATAGTGCGGGGATGTAAAGCGCGTCCTAATTTGGGAACCTCTTTTGTGACCGAGGTGGGCCTAGCGACAAATTAATTTGGAGAACTTAAAATGCTAAATGCCTCATTTTATAGATAAGGAAAGAGACAAATCTCAAAACGACACTAAATAAACAGGAAGTAAAGGTCACTAATGGCCATTGGCCTTATTACATTGATAAAGTAAAAGAAAGACATTCCTATCTACTTGGTCCCAGAAGGACCTTCCCCAGACTCGGCATTCTTGCTTCCCTCGAACAGCTTTCCCAGCTCGTGAAGTCCCAGCAACAGGTATTCTCTGGCTAGATATCCACCTTCGATCCCCTCAGCTCATGTTATTAGGTTGGATGTCCATGAGGGATGGCTGATTACCCGAATATTTTCTGACAAGAGCTTTGTCACTAGAGTGTAGGTCTTCCCACAATCTCAGACGTCTTGGGTGGATATTGGATACCATGCCGAATCTGGGGACTTCGTGCCTCATATTTCTGCAAGGCAAACAAGGTTAGGC
>ML284179.1:27310-41876 GCA_005239495.1 Nicotiana undulata
CTCGACTATTTAATATCAAAAATTAGCATGAAGCATTTAGTTCTCCAAATAAATGCACAGAACGTGACGACGTCCGTTTGGATTTAGGAAACCCAATGGACTTTGGACAAAGCTTTCTTAAAAGCTATCGTGCGGACAACACTTTAGCTTGGCTAGGTTTGACCATGATGCATGCAACAATATAACAGAGTGAGGTTTCTATGGGGTTTTAGACTGGTACCTTTGAGCGTACAACTCAAGGGGGAAAGGCACGGAACCGTCGACTGCACCGCTGATCGACTAATTTTACCGCAAATAAGCCTTTACGAATTTAGAGGGTGATAATATAGGAAGGGCGCAACCACTCATCAAGTGATGCTATAGTATTTGTTTGGCACGAGTGGAGTATGAATGTTGAGCATGGTTATACAATAATAAGCATTAAAACCAGGTCTTCATGTATTTTCACGTTAAGAAAGCGGTAAATACGACAGTTATGATTTAAAGCGGTTACAAAGGAAAACAAAGAAACATGTCAGTTTTGTTTCTAGGAAGGAATAAATAATTGAAAGAGATAAACAATTAATTGCACATAAAAGGGAAAAGGAAAGGGTACAAATATCAAACAAAGTGTACTCAGACAAATTCACAAAGCGGTTTGTAACGGTAAAAGCCTATAATCCCCAGCACAGTTTCCATGCTGTCGCGCCCCCTTTTTCCTCGCGGAAATCGGGATTCCGACATTTGGTTGAGACAACTCGTTCCTTTTGGGAAAGGTTTTTTTTTGCATTTTTTGAAGAGTCGCCACCTAACGATTTTTGAGGTGCGTTAGGGAACCTAAGGGGGTTCATCTATAACTATGCTTGGTAACCAGAGATCGGGTAAGGGCTTGAAATTATCCGAAGGGGAAGGTGTTAGGCACCCCTCAGGATCCACAAGTGTGGTTCCCGACCAAACAACTTTATTGTGAATTTGTACAATTTTAGCAAACAAACAAGTAGGGCTCAAATAATAGGGGATTTAAGTCTTAAGTACACAGATGTTTGAAAACAATTAATGAAAAAAATGTCAGATTTTGAAAGGAGTTATAGTCTAAGCATACTTATGAAAAGCAAAGGATATCCTAGGTTTTACTATATGGATCACCTCTATGCAATACCCGGTATGACACTCCTCAAAGAGGGTCTACACGTGGTATTAGCGCACCGGTCATCATGTCCATATTCTACCCTTCCCACCCAATGAAGGTAACTAAAGCGTGTGTGGGTCACGAACTCTATTGCATGATGTTACCCGTCCCTTTCCTATTAGTCCTGGTGAATTTTAGGACATCTATCCTATAAGGGAGGTTTCTAGGTAGACCCTCAGGTTTTAAAGGTAAAAATGCTAGGGCGACATATAATAAACAAGTAGAACTTGCAAATAAAGGGAGAGCATGGAAAACAGGTAAAAGCTCACATATACCTCCACACAGATTGAACATAAACAACATGCTTCATACACAAATTAAAGTCCAGATTCATTTACTAAGTATGGTGGAAATAGCAGAATCAGATTTTATTACATAACTCAAAGAGGAAGTCCTAATCAGGCTTGCCTACTGATTTTTAACATGCTGATAGTTAACATAGTCACTCAGAAAGATCTGGTTTTATTTCTTGTCGTTGGTTACCTAAGGCTTGCCTAGGTATAAAATAACATGCAGTAGTTGTACATATTTGTTAATGATTCCAGATTGTTAAGCCTAATAGCATGCATTTCTAGATGTTGCAAATATTTAGAGACTGATTGACAGATTGTTAGAACAAGAAGACTGATTTATGCGTTTATAATTAGTTTTAGGCGTAGAATGAGATCCTAAGAAGATGATATCTAGTATGCGTATATAGAGATGCAGAATGGTTATATGCAGAATTCCTAGACAGGATCTTCTAAGGGCATAAAATCACAGTATCTGAACATACTTTCAGGAGATGCCACAAATATGAGAATGACTGGTTTAGTAGCAGATTGTTACCCTAGGCAGGATTTCTAGGTGTACCACAGGATTATAGCATTATTAAAACAATGGTTGGTGACAAGTTTATGTCAAACGTTTTAATCCTGGAGCATGATTTCTAAGTGATAGATGGTAATACCATAATAAGATGCTGAAACAGTAAGCATGAAACCTAAAATCAGGATGTCTAATGCATGATACATGAGCCCTACACAAGACTTTTCTGTTGCGCAGGTAAAGAAGTAAAGACCTAAAGCATGATTTCTACCCTTTAGCAACTATAGCATGCAAATTACCCCTCCCTTTCCACTATCCGCCCCAGGATTATTTTTACAAATAATTATTACAAGCCTCTGAATATGAATTACATAATTAAAAATAGGAAAAAAGAAGAAGTTAGCTATAGGGAGCGTTCAATAATAGGCCCAAATCTTCAGGTCCTCAATGCCAAGTGTTATTTCACAACCTTTCATAATTCGGGTGTGTCAGAGTTCCCTAAGGATCTCAGGGGATCCCGGGCAGTGCTCATACTAGATTTCATAGCCAAGATGGAGTAAGTGTAGTGGAAAGGCAAGATTTTGTGTGTCAAAGTTCATAGGGAGCTCAAGGGTCCCAAGGCAATGCTCACACAAAAGGGGTAGACCCTAATATCTAAGAGTATAACAAAGTTTTAACTGATGAAAATAGTTTTGGGAGAAGAACCAATCTCAATCAGAAGTAAAGCCAGCATCACACAAATGACCCAGGGTGGTCCAGCAATCACAAACAGGGGTGAGAGGGTTTGAGGGACAAATACAGAGCCTGTGTAGCAGGCAGAAGCACACATAAACATACAATCAGAAGTTCCCAAGGTTCAAGGGGGGTCTGGGGTATAGCAAAGTGTTAGAACATATCAACATCAAACAATTGAGACCATGATTGCACTAATGTATTAGTCACTGGCATGGATATTCACATACGGAATAGAGATTAAGCACACAGAGACATATTGGTCATCTATAATTAAGGTGAAACTAATCATATAGAGGAGATTCAGAACCCTAATTGCATGTTGAACAGCAAAACAGTAAATAAAAGCATATCAGCAATACAAGGAATTGAACCTGTAATAGAAACATATTGGTTTGATGACTGAAGTATAAATCAGAACATACCAGTATAAGGGAGAAAACAGTAACACCAACGCAGAAGTTAAGAGATGCACAGTAATTAGCTTTGGATTATAGCCGGCTAATTCAGATCAGTAGCAAGTAGCACAGAAAAGAGAGAGAGCAAGTTTAGTTGTGAGAGAGAGTGCACAGATTAGTTTGTGTCTGTGTCTCTTGAAAAACAAGAGGATCGTGTATATATAGCTTTAAAAACTGTGGTAAATAAGGTACAAATCAAATTCAAGCAGTAATTAAAGGGATTCATAATCAATCGGTATCAGAATAGTATGAGTACTTCCTTAATTAAGGGAGTCAAATTCAAATGGTAAAGACAAGTGACCAAGTAAGGAAAGAAATCCATGGCTGGCATATAACACATAAAGAAACATTTCAAACTAATACAAGTATAGGGAAGGTAATTAGGCTAGGTACATAACATATTAATTAAGGAATGTCATAAGAATCGGTTTGACAGCATAATTAACTACGAAAAATAAGGTAGGGAATCGATATTGTTCCGGCGCGAAGCAACGTGATACAAGTCCACCGACCTGGGTATTGCGCTTTCTATGCCAACCCGTTATTGGTGGGTTATTCTCTTCATATGCCCCCATTAGCTAAGGAGTTCTGTCATTTCTACGGCGTCTTCCCAACGCAGCTCTCCCCATACTTGTATGAGATCTTTCTGATGCTGGCGAAGTTCGCGGAGTTGTCCAACTGCAAGGTCTCTATCAACCATTTTCTACATCTCTTCTCGCCCAGCTTTTACAGAGGCACGCTGATTCATCTCCGGCACTGTGGGACTAAAGGATTGGTAGCTGGGATAGATGACAAGGCGAACTGTCAGTTCTGGTGTAGATACTTCTTCGTCAGAACCGAGCACTTAGTAGTGGACCCAACCGGGTTCCCCGAGCAATGGAACTTTAACCGTAAGGGTCTTTTATCACTTGCCATGTGTTGCTTATCCTCCCCTTTTCTTTTTCTTTTTTTTTTTGACTCGCTCAAGGATATCTGCTTTCAGCCGAGAGGCATGCACCTTCCCTGGTTTTCAATATTGAAGATTGGGTAACTCGTATTTTACCTCATAATGTGGGAATCCGCGATTGGGTGTCTTTTCACAAGCGGTTCGGACCCAAGCCCTCGTCTAGTAAGTCTGATTCTTACTTTATAACTTGTCACTATTCATCGTTGTCCTTTAACGTGATTTTATTTTCGTGTTAGTTCGGTGAGATTCCAAGAAGGCAAAGGCTCCGGTGCACGCATTCCGCCAGGCGGTCGTTTTGGCTGCAGTGCAATTCATACTGGCTGAGTCTGTACGAGAGTATCAGACTCAAGCTCCGTTGTTAGGTGATTTCTGCTCCTCAGGCTGTTGTTACACTGAATGAGATCTCTTCTCAGCCCATTTTGCACCTAATCGACGAATCGTCTCACGGCGAGGAGGAGGCGGCACCCAGGAAAAGAAGAAGGGTAGAGACTGGAAAGGCCATTGTTGCTGATGCTAAGTGGAAGGGCCTATCACCCTGAATGCGGTGTCGGCGCCGTTACTGAACATTGAGGTTTCTCCTGCGCCGGATAACGTCATGGAGGAGAGGTCGTTCGATGTTTAAGGGGTCCATGATAGAGGGGAGCCTGCATGGGCTGTCGAGGTTGGATCATCATCAGCGGGCGGAAGAGATAGAGTCGTCCCCGTGGAAGATGATGGGTTTGGCTCCTATATCGACCCTGAGGAGGTACGGGATTTTGAGGAGAGGTTTACTCGGGTTGAAATAAGGACGGAGGGGCCTGATCGGCACATAGTCATCCCCTTAGATTATAACCTCTTGGTCAACTCGGAACAAGCAGTGTCGGTCTTTGCTCGTTTGTGCGTGGACTCTGAGAATAGGACGCTGCAGACATTGAGAGAGGTGGATCTGTCACTTGGTATATCAGGCATGGCCTTGCGGGTGAGTTTTACTTCTCTCGTGTTAAGTTTGTTCACTTCATATGTGTTGTTTACTTCCGCTGACTTGTCTTATTTTGCATATTAGACTCTCATCTTGGATATTGAGCGTGACCGGCGGGAAGAGTAGAGGACGACTCTCTTCAAGAAGATGGAATCCAAGTATAGAGAGTACCGTTCTAATCACTGAATGTTGGTCAACGTACTTGTCACGGACGGCCAATTTCAAGTGCTTCGCGACGAGATAAATCAGAAGGATGAGGAGTTGAAGGAGAAAGATGAGAAGATTATGAGGGCCATCGGCCGATGTAGTGTGTTGGAGGGGACGCTGAGGACTAAAGAGGATGAGCTCGAGGTGAGTAAGGGAGTGATGGCCGAAAATGCGGACCTTCAGGCGCATGTGGCATCTTTAAGGGTCGAGCTTGAGCAGAGCGAGGCAAGGGCCATCGAATTGAGGGATGAGTTGAGCACTAGGATCGAAGAGTTGGGCCCTGAGAAATCCAGAATGGGCGCCGTGGCGGAGGCAAGTGCCCTAGAGTGTACCATCCGTGTTTGCAGGTCTGAGCGAGCTAGTGAAGCTGAGACTTCGGCGCTCAAGGAGGCAAGGTTGGAATAGCGGATTGAGGGTTTGTAGGCAGAGCTGTCTGAGCTGAATGAGCAGGAGGTTGCCGCCCTAAGGGCTGAGAAGGAGCAACAGCAAGGCCCAGCCGTCTACTTCTCGTACTTTTGCCAATCCCAGTGTGTCACGGGAGTTGTATGAGATGTGGGTTCACGTTGAGGCCCAACTTGACATATATAGGTCTTTGAAAATGACTGGAAAGGTTTCTGATGCGAAATTCGAGGATGTTCGTGTCAAGGCACGTGCAGCTCGTGACGCCTGCCGTTACGACCCCGGTACGGCCGGTGGGGAAGATGATGAAGATGCCTTGGATGGGATCGCCTCCGACCCTTGGTACGACGATGAGTATGCCGGTGATGTTGGTGATGGGGGAACGACGTGGCGTGAGGTATTTGTACTTGGTCTTTTTTGTCGGGGCGTATCTTAAGCCCTTTGTAAGATGTGTTGGAACGGAACGATTGAAATGAAACAATTGTCTTCTGCTGTGTATTTTCAGATTTTCTTTTCTTTTTCCTTTTCCGTTGGTGTCTTCTTTTGTGAGAACATCCCTGACTTTCGGCCGAGTAAATGTAGAGTTTATTTGGACAAAGTCGAAGTTAGATTGATTCGAACGATGTCGAAATTAGATCGATTCGAGGTCCAATGTGGACTTTAGAAAGTTATTCGAGCTGGATCGAATGTATATTTACTTTGTTTATTCAAACGAGGTCGAATATAAGTTAATTCGAGCGAGATTGAATGTGCGTTAGTTCAAGCGTTGTCGAATATGGGTTAATTCGAGCGTGGTCGAATATGGGTTAATTCGATCTAGGTCGAATGTAAGTTAATTCGAGCGAGGTCGAATATGAGTTTATTCGAGCAAGGTCGAATGTGAGTTGATTCGAGCGAGGTCGAATGTGAGTTTATTCGAGCGAGGTCGAATGTAAGTTGATTCGAGCGAGGTCGAATGTGAGTTTATTCGAGCGAGGTCGAGTGTAAGTTGATTCGAGTGAGGTCGAATGTGAGTTGATTCGAGCGAGGTCGAGTGTAAGTTGATTTGAGCGAGGTCGAATGTGAGTTGATTCGAGCGAGGTCGAATGTAAGTTGATTCGAGTGAGTTCGGTTGTAAGTTGATTCGAGTGATGTTAAATGTAAGTGAATTCGAATGATGTCGGATGTGAGTGAATTTGAACGATGTCAAATGTAAATGAATTCGAACAATGTCAAATGTATATTCTCTGTGTTGGTGTGATGTGCGGATTTGGTGGAGTTATGTAATAATGTCGCATGCTGCTTTGTTTATTCATTCATTGGATAATATTACATGTTCTTGTTTGGCATGTACATATATTTGAGAAGTCCCAGACTATCTAGTCCCTTCATCGCTCAGCCTGGAGAAGTAGTCGATAGGCGGAGAGGTGAATTTAACACCTAAACTTCGAGACGCCCTCTTTGTCGCCTCATTAAAAACCTCCCCGATAAAACCCAATTGGGACAAAACTCGGGTGAGGGAAAAAGAGTACAATTTGGAGGACGCATGTCTTCAATAGTTGAAGTATTTGAGGTGGGCTACGTTCCAATTATTTGGTAGTAGCTTTCCCTCCATTGTTTCTAGTTGGAACGACCCTTTGTTTTCTGCCGCCGTGATTTTGTATGGCCTGTCCCAATTGGTTCCTAGTTTACCTTCCTGTGGGTCTTTGCTCGCTTTTGTTTTGTCTTTGAGTATGTAGTCCCTGACCTTGAGTGTCCTTACTTTGTCCTTTTAGTTGTAGTACCGTTCTACTTTCTGTTTTGGAGCTATCATTCTTATGTAGGCCATGTCTCTTCGCTCATCTGTTTCGTCGAGGTCTTGCTTTCTGTTCTCGTCATTGCTTGGTCCGCTCTCATTGGAGTATCTCAAACTTGGTTCTCTGACTTCGACCGGTATCACTGTGTCAATCCCATAGACTAGTCAATACGGCGTTTCTTTTGTGCTTGTTTTTGGCGTGGTGTGGTATGCCCATAGCACTTCTAGTAGTAGATCTGACCACAGTCCCTTGGCGTCTTCAAACTTCTTTTTCTTGATGTTCAGTATTATTTTGTTTGACGATCCCCTTGACCGTTTCCTGCAAGATGGTATGGCGTGGAGAGTATTTGCTTGATGTGCCATTTCTCGAAGAATTCAGTGGTCTTTTTTCTGGTGAACTGGGGTCCGTTGTCACAACTGGTTTCTGTGGGGATGCCGAAGTTGCATATGATGTTCCTCCATATTAATGTGATAACTTCATGTTCGCGTATTTGGGCGAATGCACCTGTTTCTATCCATTTAGAAAAATGGTTAGTTAAAACCAAAAGAAATCGTACATTACCTTGTCCCGCTAGGAGGGGTCTGATGATGTCCATTCCCCATTTGATGAACGGCCACGGTGATGTGACTGAGTGGAGGTGCTCGCCCGGTTGGTGAATCATTAGAGCGTATTTCTGGCACTGATCGCACTTTCTAACGAAGTCAACGACTTCCTTTTTCATGGTGGGCCAGTAATATCTTGCTCGTATGAGGCATCTAACGAGGGCTCGATTGCCGGTATGGGCTCCACAGTGGCCTTCGTGTACTTTCTCGAGGACGCTCCTGGTTTGGTTTGGCCCTAGGCATTTCGCCAAGGGGCTACCATACGTTCTTTTGTACAAGTTGTGGTTAATGATATTATATCTGGCTGGCTGCATTAGAGGCATATTGGCTTCTTTTTTGTCTGTTGAGAGAACTCCCTCCTACAAATATGACATAATACGGTTGCGCCAGTCCCAAGTTAATTTTATAGCGTGTACCTCAGTTTGGTCTATTGACGAATGGAGGAGGGTGACCACGTTTTCCTTTCCGCTTATGTTCTTGGTGGTTTCTGCTAATTTGGCGAGGCCGTCTGCCTCGATGTTTTGTGCTCGAGGTATCTGGTCGAGTTGGCGCTCGTCGAACTCGGGCAGTAGCTTATGAATTTATGCCTGGTATTTTTGTAGCCTTTGTTCTTTGATTTGGAAAGTCCCTGTGACTTGATTGACGACGAGTTGTGAGTCACATCGGAGGATGACTCGCCGCGCTCCATACTTAAGAGCTAGTCTTAGTCCTGCAATTACGGCCTCGTACTCGGCCTTATTGTTAGTCATATCGGGACACTGTATGGATTGGCGTATGACTTCGCCTGTTGGGACTCGGGTACGAGTCCTAGTCTAGCTCCTGACGCGTTATAGGCTCCATGGGTGTACAGGACCCTTAGGTCGGGTAGTTTGGGAGAGGTAAGGGTGGCTTCCTACTCGACCTCAGGCATTAGTTTGGCGCTAAATTCGACGACGAAGTCGGCGAGTACTTGCGACTTTATCGATGTTCGCAGCTGATATGAAATATATATAAAATATTGTGCCCGCTTAATTCGATGGCCCACTGGGAAAATCTCCCCGATAGCTCAGGCATATGTAGGATGCTTCTTAGGGGGAAGGTCGTGACCACTGCAATGGGGTGGCATTGAAAATAGGGTCTAAGCTTCCATGAAGCTACGACCAATGCCAAGGCCAGCTTTTCGAAGTGGGGGTACCTCATTTCGGCATCGACAAGGGTTTTGCTAATGTAATAGATTGGAGATTGCGTACCTTTGTTTTCACGGACCAAGATTGTGCTTACTACAACATCGGATACGGCCAGGTAGATTAAGAGACGTTCACCGGGCTCCGCCTTGGCGAGTAGCGGGGGCGAGGACAGGTATGCCTTTAATTCTCTTAGGGCCTCGATGCACTCGGAATTCCACTAGAGTCTGTTGTCCTCTTTGAGTACGTTGAAGAATTTGTGGCATCCGTCAGAGGATCGTGAGATAAACCTTGACATGGCGTCTATACGGCCGGTCAACTTCTGTAACTATATTTTGCTGGTCAAAATTTTAGGTATTCCCTCTATGGCCTTGATTTGGTCGGGATTGACCTCCATGCCCCTCTGGGAAACCACAAAATCGAGAAACTTCCCAGAGGTCACGTCGAAGGCGCATGTTTCGGGGTTCAGCTTCATGTCATATCGCCTAAGTATGTCATAGGCTTCCCTTCAGGTGATGTGGTATTCTTTTCTTTTTGATTTGACCAACATGTCATCTATATAGACTTCCATCATTTTGTCGAGTTTCTATTTGAACATCTTGGTGACCATCCTATGGTAGGTCGCCCCTGCATTTTTCAACCCGAACGGCATGACTCTGTAGCAGTATGTCCCTTAGTGGGTGATGAAGGTGTTTTTTTCCTGGTCCTCCTCCACGAGGATTTGGTTGTAGCCTGAGTAGGCGTCCAAGAAGCTTAATAACGCATGCCCCGATGTTGCGTCGATGAGTTGATCGATGTGGGGCAATGGAAAGGAGTCTTTCGGACAGGCTTTGTTTAGGTCCGTGAATTCAACGCACATGCGCCATTTCCTGCTTTTCTTTTTCACCATGACCACGTTGGCGACCCATTGGGGGTACTTTGACTCTCAAATTTAACCGTTGGCGAGCAATATTTTCACCTCTTTACGGACAGCCTCGTTGATTGCAGCATTGAAATTTCTTCTGACTTGCCGTACCGGCAGGCAGAAAGGAACGATGTTCAGCTTGTGTGTAGCAATGTCTTTCGGGATACCTGGCATGTCTACATAGGAGAAAGCAAACAGATCGGCGTTGTTAGTTAAAAATTTATGGAATTTACCTGCTTCTGCGAGTTTATGGTCGGTGTAAGCTTTTTTGTCATGGTCGTTGCTATCCAGTTGAACGGGGTCGAGGTCTTCCAACGTTCCTGTGGATTCCACAACATCGGGGTCTTTGATGACGTCTTTTTGTTCGTCAAGCTCGGGCCCCTACTTCGGTAATTTCTATGCTCCTGAGTCCTCTACTTTTAACTGTTGAGTGTATGTGCAATCTTGGGCAATGTGGTAGCATTCTTGAGTTGTGCGTTGTTCACTGCGGATGCAGAATATTCCCCAGGGGGTAGGGAACTTGATAACCTGATATAAGCTGGACGAGATGGCCCTCATGGCGTGTATCCAGTGTCGCCTTATTATGGCGTTGTAGGATGTGTCTCGTTTCATGACATGGAATGTTGTTTCAAGAGTGACGCCCCCGGCCAAAAAGGGCAGGGTTATCTCTCCGGAGGTTCGTTCAACTACATTGTTAAAACTTGTTAGTGTTATACAATATGGTACTATCTTGTCCTAGAGTCTCATTTGTGTGCGAACTCGAGGATGGATAATACGCGTGCCGCTCCCATCGTTTACCGTGACTCTTTTTACATTGGTATCTGAAATTCATAAAGTAATGACAAGAGTGTCGAAGTGAGGAAAGGTCAAATTGTGGTATCTGACTTATAGAAGATGATACTGTCTTTGAGGTCATCATACCGTTCGTGGGTGATCGTCCGCTTCAATTTGTGTGTGGTGGTGAACTTCACATGGTTGATGGTTGCTTCGTTGCCTCCGCCGATGATCATTTGGATGGTGCGGGGGGGAAGGGGAGGGTGGCTTTGGGGGTCCTTGGTGTTGTTCTCGGCCACGGGCAAAGTTGGCTCTTCCTCGGTCGCTCATCAGCTCCCTTAAATGTCTCTGGTGGAGCATGTACAGTCCTTCTTACCGTAGGGCTATGCAATCCTCGGTCTTATGGCCCCGTTCCTGATGGAACTCATAGAGGGCATTCAAATTTCTGGAGTTTGGGTCGGACTTCATCTTTTGTGGCCATTTCACCTTGGGGTCGAGCTTCTCTAGGGCGTAAACTATTTCTGAAGGGGAAACACAAAAATTGTGAGCACATAAAAGTGGAGGCATACCTCTTTCATTTCGGTGAGTCCCCGTTTGTGGCCTGGACGGCCCTTCGGTTTGGCAGGGAGGTGGCGGGATGGCCGCTCTGATATACGGTTGGTACCTTTCTCGGTTGAGGCGTGGACCTGCATGATCTCTTCGACTGTCATTACGGGGATCTTCCCTTGATTCTATTTGGACTGATGTTAACCGTTGGGTTGGACCGTTGAGGCATCTTCGTCTGCTCTCACCTCGGCACAGTAAGCGTTGTGAATTTCTTCCCATGTGGTGGGAGGGTATTTCATGAGTCTGCTTAGCAACTTTCTGTCTGCTCGCGACCCATTCCTGTTTAACCCATTTTGAAAAGCTGCTACCGCCATCCCCTCTGATACGTTTGGCAGGCTCATTCTTACTCTGTTGAACCGGGCGAGGAAGTCCCTGAGCCCTTCGCCAGGCGATTGTCTGATGGCGAATATATCATTCACCCTGACTTCTGCTTTCTTGGCTCCGGCATGGGCGGTGACGAACTTGTCGACCATTTCTTCGAATGTCGCTATGGAACGTGCAGGTAATTGTGAGTACCATGTTAAGGCTCCCCTTGTCAGGATTTTGCCGAACTTCTTCAACAGCACCGATGGTACCTGCTCTTTCGAGAGGTTGTTTCCTTTTATCGTCGTGACGTAATGAATGATATGGTCTTCGGGATCTGTTGTGCCGTTATATATTTTCAGATATGGTGGCATATTGAAGGTTTTGGGTATGGCATGTGGGGCTGCCTCGTCGTTGTATGGTTGTTCCACGAACCGGACGACTTCTCGCTTTTGCAAATGTTTCGGGGCGCCCGGTATCTTATCAACCCTTTCTTGGTGCTCCTTCATTTGGTCGCGGAGCGCTTTATTCTCGATCTCCATTTCTTCCATTTTCTTCAGAATAGCTGCAAACGCGTCGTTACCTGCATCCACAACGGTGTGAGTGTTACCTGTTGGGGGAGGAACATGTTGCTTGTTCTGTGATGACCCAAGGGGTCATTTTATGAATTTAAACTCCGTTCTAGGCTTATTAGCCATAAAAAGATTAATTTTAACTCCCTCGATTTGTGTGCACAGTCCGGGCGTGAAACCGGAAAGCTTTTATGTTAAAATATAAGAAACAATAATATTTAGAATTACAAATTTTGGTTTTAGTTGACTTGAGTCAACATTTTGAGTAAACGGACTCAAATCTGTGTTCCGACGATGCCGGAAGGTCCGCAGTAAAATATGGGACCCGGGCATATGCCCGAAAATGAATTCCGAGGTCCCAAGCCTTAGAAATCAATTTTTGAAAGAAATTGTTTTGCTGAAATATTTATGAAATAATGAAAAGAATTAATGTTTGAAGTCATTGGTATCGGGCCCGTATTTTGGTTCCGGAGGCCGGTAAAGATTTTTTATGATATTCAGGCCTTGCCTGTGAAATTTGGTGAAATACGGAGTTCGTTTTACGTGATTCGGACATCCGGTTGAAAAGTTATGAACTATAAGTGTTTTTGAGGAAAATAATGAGTTTTGAGGTTTAATTCGTTGTTTTACATGTTATTTTCATGATTTGATCGAAGGAGCAAGTCCATATTATGCTTTTAGACTTGCGTGCATGTTTGATTTAGAGCCCCGAGGGCTCGGGTGAGTTTCAAATAGGTTTGGGTTGTGTTGCGCTCGTTCTTTCTTATGCTTCGACGTCGTTTCTTCAAGCATAAATGATATCATATTGAGCAAATGAGCTCCGATTTATGTTTTGAAAGAAGTATTAGATCTGTATCGAAATTACGGACCCGTAGCAAAAGGAATCATCGAATTTGGACATTGTATGAGGATTTTATGGCCATTTTACCAAGGTTGCCCAGATTTAACTGGTTAATTACGAATTTGCCCCTGACGGCGTATTAAAAACCTGCACTATTTGCAAATCTTAAAACCTACATATCTCCTTCATTATAAGGTCAAATTGAGTGATTCAAAAGCCTAAATTCATTAGAATTTCACAAGAAATCCATTGGAAACAAGAAAATCGAGCTTAGGGATCGTTTGATAAGAGAAACGAGACAGAATAGCTGGCAGAAAAATAAATACAAAACGGGTAGACTTCTTCTTCTTCAAATTTTCGAACCCCACAGCCCTAGGAACGAATTTCTTCACCAAATATCATCCCCAAGTCATAGGTAATCAATTCTAAACTTTACTCCTTCAATTACCCATTGTTTTTCATCACTTTTAAATCAAAAACTAAGAATTTTCATGGTAAAAATTGAGGGTTTGGGTAGAATTAGGGAATTTTATAAAAATCGAATCTTTACCTCGAATTGAGGTCGGATTTCGAAATTAATTGTATATTTGGGTTCGTGGGTGAATGGGTAAACGTAATTTGGTCCGAACCCCGAGTTTAGACCAAGCGGGCCCGGGGTCGGGTTTTCACTTTTTTTTAGAAAACTTAGGAAAAATTATATTTTTCAATAAAGTTAGTTCCTTTAGCATTAGTTAATGATATTAAGTTAATTTTGATTAGATTCGAGCAATTTAGAGGTGAATTCAAAAGGAAAAGCAATAATTGAGCTGTGAGTGGCCTGCGGAATTGAGGTAAGTGTTTGGCCTAACTTTAGCTTGAGGGAATAGGACTCCCCACTTGTTTGCTACGTGAATTGCATGGGTGTGGTGTATAGGTGTGGTGACGAGTATCTATGCACCACCCAAATCGTTTGTTAAACATGATCCCCTTTCCCTTTCCCCTCTTATTTGATCATTATTTTAACTGTTACATGTTCATTATTGTTTCTATGACTATTTGGCCTTGTTGAATTGTTGTTAATTATCGTTGTGAGTATTTGGAAAGAGTATTGGTTGTTTGAGTTGGTTCCCTTTTCATATAAACATGGTTGAGAGGTTTGGTATTATTTTTATGAAATAAATATATATAATTGATATTCCTATTGGTTTCATGGTTGAGAGGTTTGGTATTATTTTTATGAAATAAATATATATAATTGATATTCCTATTGGTTTCATGGTTGAGAGGTTATTGATGAGGTTATAAGAAATATTCAGTTTATTATTTATAATTGTTGAGGTTCGCGTGTTTATTGGGTTTCATTGAGTTATTT
>MDKH01143726.1:0-17095 GCA_005239495.1 Nicotiana undulata
TTCTCCCAATGTGCTATACGCAATCATATATACCTTATATAACCACGCCACATTACGTATTTACGTAAGAGAAGAGAGAAAAATAACACGTGGGGTTTCACAAAATGAATTTTTAAAGAGACATTGTTGTCCGAAAATAAGGATCTTGAAAATGAATAATTATGTGAAAACCATGTTACCGGGCCCGTATTGTGGTTCCGGAGCCCGGAACATGTTTATTATATACTATTTGTCTTATATGTGGAATTTGGGGTAAAACGGGCGTGAATTGAGTGGTTTCGGATAAAAAATGAGGTTTTGAGGTTTTAAAGAATTTGAAATGTGGCTTGGAAAGTGATGTTATGTTTCCCGAGGTCCGAATGAAATTCCGAGATCGGGAATCATTCCGTTGTGTCATTTATAACTTATCTGCAAAGTTTGAAATCATTCCGAGCAGTTTAGGCCGGTTCGACGTATTGAAGTGAATTCTAGAATTTCGAAGTTCTTAAGATTTGATTAAATAAGTTTTGGGGTTTGATTTCGAGTTTAGCTGTTGTTTTTCGTGATCCGAAAGTTCGAACGAGTCTGCTTAGTAATTTAGGACTTGTTGGTATATTTGGACGGGGGCTCGGGTGGGCCCAGGTACCTCCCTGACCCCGCGCGAGGCAAAAAACTAGCAAAAACCACCACTGGTGCACAGCAGCTGGTGTGACCGCAGGTGCGGTTGCCCAGCCGCAGGTGCAGGACCTCCCCTGCGGTCCCAGCCTCGCAGGTGCGATCCCCAGCCCTTTGCTCAAAGTCCGCAGGCGCGCGACCGCAGGTGCGGTCCAGGCCATCGCAGGTGCGAGTTTTCCCGCAGGGGCGACCAAATTCCGCAGGAGCGGCGTCCGCAGGCGCGAGTTTCCTTCCGCAGGTGCGGCCCCTTCTAGGCTGGCCCAAGTCCGCAAGTGCGATCATTTTTCTGCACCTGCGATACCGCAGGTGCGAGCCTCCTTCCGCAAGTGCGAAAATTGCCCAGTTATTTTATTAACTCCAAAACAGACTTCATTACGGGATTTCACCCTTTCTCACTTGCTCCTTCTTCCCCAAAACCTCCATAGACGAAATTCAAGCCCTCCAACCTCCATAGCTCCATAGGTAAGTGTTCTTGACATCATTTTCCCTTACTTTCATCAATTAGTAACTAGATTCTAGGACTAAAAACATGGAATTTAAGCTAGAAATTGGGGTAAATGGGTAGTGTTAGGTTTTTGGGATTTTTGGGTGATTCAACCCCAATTTGGGGTCGAATCTTAAAACAAATTGTATATTCTTAATCGTGGGGATATGGGTGATCGGGTTTTGGTCCGAACCTCGAGTTTCGACCACGTGGGCCCGGGGTCAAATTTTGGAATTTTAGGAAGAATGATTAGAAATGGGTAATTAGGCTATGGGTTTGAGTTATTGAGTCATTATTGATATACTTGAGTTGAATATGTCTAGATAATATCGTTTCGGAGCCGGATTATAAAGGAAAGGCGGTGTTAGAGGGTTGATCGCTCTATTTTGGACCCGAGGTAAGTGACTTGCCTAACTTCGGTGAGGGAATAGGTATTGTTTGCTACGTGTTTACTTGTTAAGCATGTTCATTGCATAGGTAGAGTGATGAGTACCTATGTGATGAGAGTCTAGCATGACCTTGAGTCTAACATGATAGTAATCGTAGCTTTTCTTCCATGTCTTTTATATTATGAAATTGCCATTATTTGTAATAGTATGTTGTTGGTTGTGGTGAAAGAATGAGACGTAAATTGTTGTTGAGGATGAATATTTGTTGTCAAAGATACTCTGTTGAGATTGGTATAGCTGAGACCCTTGCCGGGCAATTGTGTGTTTAATATTGATATGTACCCCCTCGTTGAGCATTATTGTCTTGCATTTCTATTATATTGAAATTTCCTTGCCATTGATATTTATACTGTTCTGGTAAGGAAGAGGGGTGATGTTATTGTTATGCACGAGGGGACATGCCGTGCCGAGTGTTGATATTGTTATATATGCACGAGGGGACATGCCGTGCCGATTGACATTTATTATATACGCACGAGGGAACATTTCGTGTTGTGATATTGCGATATATGCACGAGGGGACATGCCGTGCCGATTTGATATTTGTGATAGATGCACGAGGGGACATGCCGTGCCGATTGATAGTTGAGATTACGCACGAGGGGACATGTCGTGCTCTGTTATTTGATTGATTCCCGTATACTGATAGTTGTTTCTTCGGTTCTGTTTTTATTTTCCAGCCGCATTCTCACTGTACCGTTGTGAATTATATGTTGTTTTTCCTGTATCCCCAGCATGTACACATATCTTATTTTATCGTTTAAGTTCCGATATTATTGCTGCCCCGTTAATACTTTCCCCCTATTTTTTCCTATATCTCTTCTATTTGATCATACTTGTTTTCATTATCGGTTAATTCTTGTACATATATCTGCTTAGACTAGGACAGGTGATCGTATTATGCTAAGTCTAGCCTCGTCACTACTTCGGCCGGGGTTAGGCTTGGCACTTACTCAGTACATGGGGTCGGTTGTACTGATACTACACTGCACTTCCTTGTGTTGTGCAGACCCTGCTACCGGACCCCGTGGAGCGTTCTGAGGGAGATACCTTCAGTCCACATCAGAGCTTCGAGGTATACACTGGCGTCCGTGGATCCCGAGGCTTCTTTCCTTTACCGCTTCATTGTCTTTCTCCTTTATTTCCAAGACAGTGTTGTACTTTCATTCCAGACTTGTATTTAGTATTCTAGTAGTTAGTCCGTGAGATTACGACACCCCGACTTTGGGAGTTTACGTTATGTCATGATTGTTATGTTCTTACTTTCCGCATTTAAAGTTTCGTTATTTTTATTAGCGATGTTTGAAGGATTCTGTTGGGAATATGAAAAAGGGAAAAGCATGTTAGCGATTTTCGGTTAAACGGTTGTCCCACTATTATCTCAGTATGTGATGATTAATTTAGTTAAAGATTGAAAGGTTAGCGTTTTATTTCTTATTAAATGGTTTTAAAATTACTATTGTAAGTTATACGTTGGCTGGCCTAGCGGGTTCAATGTTGGGCGCAGTCACGGCCTAAAGGGTGGGAATTTGGGTCGTGACAGAGATCCAACGCGTCGTTCAGAAGTTGGGAGTCACGAATAACTTCATTTCAGGTATATCGACTTGTGCATATGGTCGGAATTGAAATTCAGAAAGATCGGAGTTGAATTTAAAGGAAAATTCTCATTTAGAAGTCTTAAGTTGAAGAAATCGAGTAAGGCTGGGATTTTGAGTAAACGACCTCGGAATCAGGATCCGAGAGTTCCAGCAGGTTCGTATGATTATTTTGGACTTGGGTGTATATCTGGGACGGGATTTGGATAACCCGAAAGCGTTTCGGTGTATATTGTGGAAGTCAGCATTTTCGAAGAAATTTCCTAAGTTTGGATTGAAGTACATTTCAATGATATTGATGTCCGTTTGGAATTACGAGTCTGGGAATAGCTTCGTATGGTGATTTTGGAGTTGGGAGCGTGATCGTAAGTGAATTCGGATATCCGGAAGTCAATTTAAGGTCATTTGGCTAAAGATAGAAAACTGAAGGTTTTTGAAGAATTCGACCAGAAATGGAAATTTTGATACCGGGGTCGGAATGCGATTTCGGAAGTTGGAGCAGGTCCGTAATGTCGAATATGACTTGTGTCCAAAATTTGGGATCAATCGGACGTGATTTGATAGGTTTCGGCATCGGATGTGAAAGTTAGAAATTTCAAAGTTCATAAAGTTGGATTTTAGTGCGATTCGTGATTTCGGCGTTGTTTGATGTGATTTGAAGCCTCGACCAAGTTCGTGGGGTGTTATGGGAATGATTCGTGTGTTTGGACGAGGTCCCGAGGGCCTCGGGTGTGTTTCGAGGTGGTTTCGGGCAATTTTTCTTCTATTTTGTTGCTGCTGTTTTCAGGTGTATCTAGTGTGCTGTGCGATCGCGGCCTTTGAAATGCGATCGCGTAGAAGAAATTAGAGGGCTGGAATTTTGGCTTGTGCGGTCGCACCTGAAGGTATGCAATCGCACAGAAGGAAAATTTAGGCTGCAGAGAATTGGCTTGTGCGATCGCACAGGGTGCGCTTGGAGGCTTCTGGGAGTTAGGCTTGTGCGAACGCACAGGAGGAATTTTGGAGGCAGCATGGAAGGCCTGTGCGATCGCAAGGGTCGGTTCTGGGAAGTGTTGATTTAAAATGGGATTTTGGCATTTCTCCCTCATTTTACATATGCCATGGACGGATTTTGAGAGCATTTCAAGGAAGATTTCAACCAAGCTTCATAGTTTGGGAGCGTTGCGCATCCATTTTAGTCGTCGTAGAGGCTTGGAAGCCGGTGATGAATCTTCGGAGCGAGGTGAGTCTCCTTTCTAACCTTGTAAGAGGGAATTGTCCCCTTAGGTGTTCTACATGCTACATGTAATTGTTTGCTGGGGCTACATACGTACCAAGTGACGAGAGTCCGTACGTAGCGACTACTATTGTTATGTCCGGATAGTTAGGCCCTACATCATGCCGTGTATATTTCTTGTAATGAATTATATGTATGTTATAATATCCTGTTGTGTGGTTTTGTTTCTCTGAGATTTATGGATCTTAAAATAATATGGAAGGAAATTGTTTTCACGGAAAAATATTATGAAATGAATTGACTTACGGGAAGGAATATGAAAGAAATTATTTATGGAAAGTATTATGAAAGGAAAAGAAATGACTTATAAGTTTTGTACTCATGTAAAATATTATGGTTTCCCCGAGCTTTCATTTACTTAAATAATTGGAAATAATTGTGGTGAGATGAACTTTACATTCTGTGTGCGCATGTTGTCGCTTCGTAATTTACATCCCGCGATTATATGTAATTTCCTTCACTCTTATGGGAGCGGGCCGTACGCCACGGCAGATTTATAGTGCACTCTTGGTATGGGCTGGTCGATCCCCGACAGTGCACAAGGAGTTAATTAAGAACGCACTCTTGGTACGGGCTGGTCGATCCCCGGTAGTGCATGGAGGAAGTTACACTATGATATGATTATATTGTTAAGCATGTACTCTTGGTACGGGCCAGTCGATCCCCGACAGTGCATAGTTATTCTTCACTATGATATGATTACATTGTTAAGCATGCACTCTTAAGACGGTTCGGTCGATCCACGGCAGTGCATAGCTATTCTTCACTATGATATGATATGATTACATTGTTAAGCATGCACGCTTGGCACGGGCCGGTCGATCCCCGGCATTGCATAGCTATTCTGCCTTATGACTCAGCCGGTTGTTTTATTCTTGTGTGCGCATGATTATTTGGCATTGTTGCATGGATTTTGACTTATGTTTGATATTTGGGGGAAAGAAAGTGGACATTGCTACCGTTCCAGTACTTACTTGGATTTCTGTGCTTTATACGTTATTGCTACTCACTCTCTTACATGTATTATGCTTTTATTCATTTTATCATTGTTATATCATACTGTTGGACCTTAGTGAGTGTCAAGTCGATCTCTCGTCACTACTTCTTCGAGATTAGACGGGATATTCACTGGGTACATATATGTATATGTACTCATACTACACTTTCTGTGCATTTTGTTGCACAGGTACCTTTATAGTACAATGATTGATTTGGAGACTTATACGGGCTGCATTCTTCCAGAGGCGTTCCACAGCTGCTGGAGTCTCCCTTCTGTGTACTTACATTTTATATTTATTGCCTTTGTCCAATTTGTTTTTCGGACAAGCGTTGTATAATTGATAAATCCTTAGAAATTGCTCATGGACTTGTGTCACCGAGTTCTGGGGATGTCTTGGTATTTCTTTTCTGTATTAAGTTGGCTTTCTTGCCATATTTAAACTACGAAATTTACTTATTTAATAATGAAAATGCAAGAAGAGGCTTCGATTCTAAAATGTTAAACAGGAAAGTGTTCCAACTGATTAAGGGGTCGGCTTGCCTGACAGTGGTGTCTGGCGCCATCACAATCCATAGATTTTGGGTCGTGACAACGTGGTATCAGAGCTCTAGGTTCCCGTAGGTTTCACGAGTCATGAGCAAGTCTAGTAGAGTCTTGCGGATCGGTACGAAGACGTCTGTACTTATGTTCGAGAGGCTACAGGGCTGTTAGGAGTACTTCCCTTCTTGATTCCTCATCGTGCGATTTGATTCCATTAGGGCTTATGCCTATGTTTCTTCCTACTCAATCTTATACGTCGCGCAACCCTTGCTATGATTCGAGGAGTTGACGAATTGAAATGGTGCTAGGGATATGGTGCGAGATGTTTTCCATGTGCAGTTGGTTGGGGCTATTGTTGTTGCCCTGCAGAAGAATAATATGTTGTATTAGCTCAGTAATTGTGTTTCTGAGGACTTTGAAGCCATGATCAGGTGGTTATGAAACTTACGATTGGTTATGGCGCGATGTTGATATGAGGATAGAACGTTTGCCCAGGTGTTGGGGTGATGAACGGTTTGAACGGAGGTCTTCTCAGAGTGTGATTTCAAGATTTCAGTATTTTTGTTCCGGCGGAGGAAAAACATTTGGATTATAAATGGTCAGGCTTGGGTGATAAAAGTAATGAAGCTTGGTGTTATCGAGAAGGGTGAAGTATTCACCCATGTTGTGGTACCGATGTTTGATCGAATAGAACATGTTAAGTTCGCTGGTGCTCTAGTTCTTCGGTTGCCTTGGGTTAGAGTGTTGTGAAGCGGTGTTGAAGAAGCAGCTGTTACAGACCTTGGTGTGCAGTGGTTAAGGTATTGAATGAGCATTTCTAATGAAGGTAGCTCAAGAAAGTTGATCATCAGAGAGTTTGAAGTCGTGGTGATCTGATGGTTCAAGAGCTACAGAGAATAATATTGGATTGAGGCCGCAACTGAGAAGCATGCGATGAAGGGAGCCATGTGAAAAGTGTCAGGTAGCGGCTAAATCTCTAAATGCCAGGCGTCGGAGATGGAAGTCGGGTACTTGCTTAAAGGAATGAGTCCAACTAAGTAAGAAGTGACAGTATAGCCTATGAGTTCAGTGGTAAGGCGGTTGCCTGCCTTAAGGAGGAGTTGAAGTGATTTGAGAAATTTTGTGGACAGGGGGTAGGTCCACAAGCTTAAACCGAAATGTTGGTTATTCGGCGAAAGGTTAGATTCCACCAAGAGGAGTTGTTAGGATGAAGAAGGATGCAGCATAGCTTGGAATCAGAAGTTGTTGTCGCGCGCATGGTGGATGTCCCCATGGAGAGGTCGGACAAGTAAAGTCGGTGAATGAGGACAAGCTTAGGATGGGGGTCTTGTTATTGAAGAAAGTGAGAATCATAGCATAATGGTAGGTGTCAGTTGGCTAGTTTCCTTGGGTGGGTTGTCTTCTGTGAGTAGGTTAGCGGTTGTAGGGATGGTAAGTTCTGTGCGGAGTCCTAGTGGCTAGTCGGTAGGAGGCAGAATGTGCGAGTAGTGCTAGAGGATTCGAGTATTTGGGGGAGGCTAATGGGGAAATTCAGAGAATTGGATGGATTGGTTGAGCAAGGTCATGTCAACAAAGAAGAAAAGATCTCAGCAGTGTCTGGAGTGGTGCAGGGAGTAGCTTCAGGCTAAGTGGGGGAGTACAAAACTCCTTTTACTACAAAACTCTAGACTAAGTATTCTGCTTAAACTAGGTATCTTGCAATCATCAGCAATACACAACAAACTAGAAATAACTATTACAATCAGTAACAATTTAACATGTCTAAGGATAACTATTAATATTTTCAATAGCTCCTTTCCACTTATGTATCGAACCTCCTCTCTTGTGTATATGGATTGCTATTTCTTTGCATAGGTTGTTGACCATCACTGTGCCCCCCCTGGAACCTTAACCTGTTCCCTTCTCTCCATACAATATAGACCATCATACCAAAAACACAAGTGACTATCGCACTATGCCCATTTCTCATTTTTGCACTACTTATCCAATTGACTTTATTCAGCCAGTCACATACACGTCTATCGTACCCAAGCCATCGCAGTAACCTCACCCATAATTCGTTAGTCAGAGAGAAATCAAAAAATAGGTGGTCAAATGTCTTTTCATCTTGTTTACATAGAACACACTGTCGTGGAACTTGTACTCCAAATTTCAACTGCCTCTCCACTGTTGTTAATCTTCTATGCAAAGCAAGACATAAGATAAACTTAAATCTTGGATGCATTTGTGGTTCCAGTATAATACCCTTCCAAGGTACCTTCTGGAGTTGAGGAAATTGAAGCATGTACAGTTTTTTGATGCTAAACACATCTCCTCTTTGCAATTGGTTCAATCTAGTTTGTATATCCCCTTGAATATCTTGGAGTTCACTGATCATTTTCCGTGTCTCAAAGATTTTCCTAACCACCCAGGCTGCATTCCTAGGTATAGGCATACTCTCCAGCACAGAGTTCTTTATGTAGAAAGTATGTATCCATTTTATCCATAAACAATCTTTTTTCTTTGCCATTGCCCACAAATGCTTTGCAATAGCATCTTTATTCCAATAGATCATGTTTATTACATTTACCCCTCCTGCACTTTGTGCTAGGCAAATACTCTCCCAGGAAACTAAAGCCTTCCTTGAAACAGTTGCTGATCCAGTCCACAAGAAAGATCTACATATTGCCTCGAACATCTTCATCACTTTTTTCGGCAGCAAAAATATTTGTGTCCAGTATGATTGCACCCCAAACAATACTGCCTTGATCAATTGGACTAGCCCTACGTATGATAACAACCTTGATGTCCAATAGTTTATCTTTTGAGTTATCTTTTCTACTAACGGCCAACACTGAGCAATGGATAACTTCTTGGATGCTAGTGGAACTCCTAGGTACTTAAAAGGCAGAACACCTTCAGAAAAACCCAATTCTTGAAGGATTTCCTCCTTCTGGAATTCTGAAACCCCAGCTAAGTAGATAGAACTTTTTTCAGCATTTGCTTGCAGCCCAGACACCATAGTAAATTTTTGAAAAGACTGTTTTACTAGCCTTACAGATTTGAGATCAATCTTGCAAAACATTAGCAAGTCGTCTGCAAAGCATACATGAACTACTCCCAGTTTCTTGCAACTAGGATGAAACTTAAACTCGTCAATCTTCATCAATTGCATGAACTCCCTTTGTAAATATTCCATGGTCATAACAAATAGAGAGGGAGACATTGGGTCCCCTTGACTTATTCCCCTCTTTCCTTTGAGAGGTGCTGTGAGACCCCCATTTATATTGAGTGAATATGTGACTGATGTAACACATTCCATCAGCCACCTTATAAACTTATAAGGAAATCCCAAATCAACCATCAGTTTTTCTAAGAAGCACCATTCAATTGTATCGTAAGCTTTCCTCAAATCCACTTTAAGAACACATCTAGGGGATATACCTTTCCTGATATAACCTTTGAAAAATTCATGTGTGAATAGAATATTGTTTGTGATACTCCGACATTCAATGAAAGTTGACTGTGAATTCCCAACAAGACCACCAATAACCTTTTAAGTCTAGCAGTAAGTACCTAGTGATAATCTTATACAGAGTTGTACAACATGCTATGGGTCTGTAATCTTTAACATGGCTCGAATTTTGCACTTTAGGAATCAAAGTTACAGCAGTACTACTGATACCCTTGTGCAGTTTGCCAGTTTCAAAAAACTCCTTTAAAACCTCATAGATATCACCACCAACTTCCTTCCAATGTCTTGTAAAAAACTCAATTGAGAAGCCATCTACTCCCGGAGCCTTATCATGGGGCATGTCTTTGACTGCCTTCAGAATCTCCTCACTTGTAATTTCTTTGATTAGTTCCTCCTTCTGCTGTAGATTAAGACAGGGTCTTGATCTTATTACCTCTGAATTAGGACATCTACATGTAGTATTACTCTCTCCCAAAAGCTTAGTAAAGAAAGCAATAAACTCTTTATCCACTAGTATAGGATCAGATATCTTTTCACACAATTCATTGTAGATGGACTTTATAGTGTTTGTTCTTGTCCTCAACTTCCATTGTGCATGAAAATACTTCAAATTTAAGTCTCCACAAGCAATCCAATTAGCTCTAGATTTCTGGTGTAATATATGTTCCTGAATGCTGCTCCACTTCTCTACCTCTACTTAAGCCAGTTTTTCTTGATCAACCAATCCTTGATCCAGGTGATGGTTCTTCAATTCATTCTGAATAACTTCAAGTTGCTGCCTGGCCTTATTTAGTTGATGCTTATAAGAGGCCATATACGTGTTCAGCTCTTTAAGATCAGTTTTCAAACATTTCAGTTTTCTCCAAATCCTTTGCATTGGTCCCCCTTTTACCTCCTTATCCCAAACCTTTTTTACTGTTCCTGTGAACTCATCATGATCCATAACAATACTATATAGTTTAAAAGGCTTAGGATATAAACTTCTCATTTGATCTCTAGGACTGCATTGTAAAAGAATGGGTGAATGATCTGATACCTCTGGATTTAAGAGTTCTGCCTCAATATGACTGTACTGTTGTATCCATTCATAATTTCCCAATGCCCAATCAATTCTACTGTATACCCTCTTTGCTGGTTGCTTCTTGTTACACCAAGTATAGAACCAACCCAAATTCTTTACTTGTGTAAGTTGAAGTGTGAGAATCAAATCCCGGAATCCCTTAACCTCACTTTGTGTAACTGGAGCCCCTATCCTGTCTTCCACGTGGAGAACATTATTGAAGTCTCCACTAAGTAGCCAATAAACGCTAATGTTTGCCACTAATTGTACAAGTTTATCCCATAACTGCTGCCTTTTATTTGTCTCATTGCTAGCATACACTACAGTTACCAGGGTCTTAAATTTGGAATTCATTTCTTGTATCTCACAGTGAATAAATTGCTTATCTACTATCAGAACTTGCACATTTATATTGTGTTTCCATAGAAGCCAAATCCTCCCATTCGAATGTTCCTTATAGTTGCAGCAAAATTCTAGTCTCTAGCCACTTTGTTAATAATCCTTGCAGCCTTCTTTTCCTTTACTCTTGTTTCCAAACAGCCAATAAAATCAACTTTATGTTTTTTCAGAAAGAGTCTAATATCCTTCTGCTTGTAGGGCTTGTTCAGCCCCCTTACATTCCATGTGCATAGATTCATTGTTGGGTGAAGCTGGAAGGGCCAACGTCCTCTGGGTCATCATCATGCACCTGCAGTGCAGTAAATCTGTTTCTAGAATCAAGCAAGGCTGCTGAACTTTGTTGAACACCCTTCCCCTTTAATGTTTATTCATCTTCCAGCTTCTCTCCATCACTTTCATTGACCTTTTGAATATCACCTTCTAGCCTGGGTTGTTGTTCTTTGGACAGGCCATCTTCCACCCTTTTTTGCTCTTTTGGTATCCACTTCATAGATCTTTTAATCTGTTGTTTCCTATTCCAGGTTTTCTTTGGCTGAGCTTCCTCTTTCTTTTCATGCTTCTCCTTGAGCCAACCGTCATTATAATTATGCCCAAATCTAATACAATCACAACGGAATTTTGGCTTCCAGTCATACTCAATTTTCTAAACAATTACCCCCTCT
This sequence comes from Nicotiana undulata, assembly GCA_005239495.1. NCBI lineage: Eukaryota > Viridiplantae > Streptophyta > Magnoliopsida > Solanales > Solanaceae > Nicotiana > Nicotiana undulata. Next base: position 11,574 of record MDKH01143726.1, read on the forward strand.
TAGTTTGCACTTCAAAGCAGTCAGGTAAAGGTTGTGAAACATCAACTTCCACCAACACTCTTGCAAAAGACACCCTCTCCATTTCAGCAGTGATTCTATCCGTGTATAGAGGCTTCCCAACAACACTAGCAATCTTACTTAGTGCTTCAGTGGACCAAAGACCCAGAGGTAGGCCTGGAAATTTAATCCATATAGGAATCATACTCACACTCCCCGGATCGAAATTGAAATCCATTCGCCATTGTTTTATAATAAATGGCTTATTATGAAATGTATAAGGTCCAGCTTGTAATATTAGGTCCCTATCTTCAATATTCTAGAATCTAAAAATATGGTATCCCTCCTCATGATACAGAATTTGAGGTTTTTCAACAAAGTTCCATACATTTGTAATATAGTTATCCATTGCTTTCTCATAAGGAGTATCACCTAAAACATACCCAATTAAAGATGTGCTCCAATAGATTTCCTGCTCTTTCGTGTCTTCATCTTCAATTTGCACCACAAAGGTACTATCCCTCATAGCAGGAGGTACATAACTCAAGGCCTTCCCCATTTGAGAGCTTCGATTCTTTTTCATAGCTTCAATTGTGTCTCCCAATTCCACTGGATATGTCATTTTTTGGTTAATCTGTACTGAATTTCCATTCGTTGAAAACTGCAATCGTCAATGCACTAACGATGCATCCGCTGTTTCCTTCGGCACAGATTGTTCGTCTTCACCTTCAATTTCTTCCCTAATTGGCTGGAATTTTTGTGGTAAAAAGCTCCCAAATGTTACCGGCAATAATCTCTGTTGAATCCCTATGTCCGGCGTAACAATAATTTCATCAGCTTCTCCACTCTTCTCAGGTTTATGAAACACTGTAGGTGCACTTCCCATGACTGCTAACCAGCGACTAGGTTGAGGCTGAGCAGAAGTTTCCAATTTTCCTTAAATTTCCTTGGATTCCGACGGAGATGGAAGCTTTCTTCTGTGTCTAACCATGGCTGAAGCGCAAGTTAGCTGATCTCGCTTAACATGCGCCTGCAAAGCTTCTTTATTGGCACTCTCCTTTTTCTCAATAATTAGTAGATTTTTAGCTTTATAATTACGTTTTGCGCTTTATATATAGTTACATTGAACGTATATACATATATAATAAGTATATATTAATTGCGGCCATATAATTACGTTTACTATGGTATCACTAGTCAATTGACACTGATCGTTATATTTTGGGATATAATTAGCAATTTAATTATGAGATATAAATAATAAGTAGATTTTTAGCTTTATAATTACGTTTTTGCGCTTTATATATAGTTACATTGAACGTATATACATATATAAAAAGTATATATGATTCCACTAGTCAATTGACACCGATAGTTATATTTTGGGATATAATTAGCAATTTAATTATGAAATATGAATAATAAGTAGATATCGACACTAGTTAATTACGTTTTTGTGCTTTATATATAGTTACATTGAACGTATATACATATATAATAAGTATATGTTGATTGCGACCATATAATTACGTTTACTATAGTTCCACTAGTCAATTGACAACGATCGTTATATTTTGGGATATAATTAGCAATTAAATTATGAAATATGAATAATAAGTAGATTTTTAGCTTTATAATTACGTTTTTACGCTTTATTTATAGTTACATTGAACGTATATACATATATAATAAGTATATATGGTTCCACTAGTAAATTGACACCGATCGTTATATTTTGGGATATAATTAGACATTTAATTATGAAATATGAATACTAAGTAGATATCGACACTAGTTAATTATGTTTTTGCGCTTTATATATAGTTACATTGAACGTTTATACATATATAATAATTATATATTGATTGCGACCATATAATTACGTTTACTATGGTTCCACCAGTCAATTGACAACGATCGTTATATTTTGGGATATAACAATTTAATTATGAAATATGAATACTAAGTAGATATCAACACTAGTTAATTATGTTTTTGCGCTTTATATATAGTTACATTTAACGTCTATACATATATAATAATTATATATTGATTGCGACCATATAATTACGTTTACTATGGTTCCACTAGTCAATTGACACCGATTGTTATATTTTGGGATATAATTAGCAATTTAATTATGAAATATGAATAATAAGTAGATATCGACACTAGTTAATTACGTTTTTTTGCTTTATATATAGTTACATTGAGCGTCTATACATATATAATAAGTATATATTGATTGCGACCATATAATTACGTTTACTATAGTTCCACTAGTCAATTTACAACGATCGTTATATTTTAGGATATAATTAGCAATTAAATTATGAAATATGAATAATAAGTAGATATCGACACTAGTTAATTACGTTTTTTTGCTTTATATATAGTTACATTGAGCGTCTATACATATATAATAAGTATATATTGATTGCGACCATATAATTACGTTTACTATAGTTCCACTAGTCAATTTACAACGATCGTTATATTTTAGGATATAATTAGCAATTAAATTATGAAATATGAATAATAAGTAGATTTTTAGCTTTATAATTACGTTTTTTGCGCTTTATATATAGTTACATTGAACGTCTATACATATATAATAATTATATATTGATTGAGACCATATAATTACGTTTACTATGGTTCAACTAGTCAGTTGACAACGATCGTTATATTTTGGAATATAATTAGCAATTTAATTATGAAATATGAATAATAAGTAGATTTTTAGCTTTATAATTACGTTTTTTGCGCTTTATATATAGTTACATTGAACGTATATACATACATAATAAGTATATATGGTTCCATTAGTCAATTGACAACGATCGTTATATTTTGGGATATAATTAGCAATTTAATTATGAAATATGAATAATAAGTAGATATCGACACTAATTAATTATGTTTTTGCGCTTTATATATAGTTACATTGAACGTTTATACATATATAATAAGTATATATTGATTGCGACCATATAATTACGTTTACTATGGTTCCACCAGTCAATTGAGAACGATTGTTATATTTATGGATATAATTAGCAATTTAATTATAAAATATGAATAATAAGTAGATATCGACACTAGTTAATTATGTTTTTGTGCTTTATATATAGTTACATTGAACGTCTATACATATATAATAAGTATATATTGATTGCGACCATATAATTATGTTTACTATGGTTCCACTAGTCAATTGACAACGATCGTTATATTTTGGGATATAATTAGTAATAAAATTATGAAATATGAATAATAAGTAGATTTTTAGCTTTATAATTACGTTTTTATGCTTTATATATAGTTACATTGAACGTATGTACATATATAATAAGTATATATGGTTCTATTTGTCAATTGACAACGATTGTTATATTTTGGGATATAATTAGCAATTAAATTACAAAATATGAATAATAAGTAGATATCGACACTAGTTAATTACGTTGTTGTGCTTTATATATAGTTACATTGAACGTCTATACATATATAATAAGTAGATATTGATAGCGACCATATAATTATGTTTACTATGGTTCCACTAGTCAAATGACACCGATCGTTATATTTTGGGATATAATTAGCAATTTATTATGAGATATAAATAATAAGTAGATTTTTAGTTTTATAATTACGTTTTGCGCTTTATATATAGTTACATTGAACGTATATACATATATAATAAGTATATACTGATTGCGACCATATAATTACGTTTACTATGGTTCCACTAGTCAATTGACACCGATCGTTATATTTTGGGATATAATTATCAATTTAATTAAGAGATATAAATAACAAGTAGATTTTTAGCTTTATAATTACGTTTTATTGCTTTATATATAGTTACATTGAATGTATATACATATATAATAAGTATATATGGTTCAACTAGCCAATTGACACCGATCGTTATATTTTGGGATATAATTAGCAATTTAATTATGAAATATGAATAATAAGTAGATATGGACACTAGTTAATTACGTTGTTGCGCTTTATATATAGTTACATTGAACGTCTATACATACATAATAAGTATATATTAATAGCAACCATATAATTACGTTTACTATGGTTCCACTAGTCAATTGACAACGATCGTTATATTTTGGGATATAATTAGGAATTAAATTTTGAAATATGAATAATAAGTAGATTTTTAGCTTTATAATTACGTTTTACGCTTTATATATAGTTACATTGAACGTATATACATATATAATTAGTTTATATGGTTCCATTAGTCAATTGACAACGATCGTTATATTTTGTGATATAATTAGCAATTAAATTACGAAATATGAATAATAAATAGATGTCGACACTATTTAATTACGTTGTTGCGCTTTATACATAGTTACATTGAATTTATATACATATATAATAAGTTATATATTGATTACGACCATATAATTACGTTTACTATGGTTCCTGTGATGACCCAAAAGGTCATCCTAAGTAATTCCAGCTAAATCTGTGTTCCGAGGCCTTGAAAGCCTCCGTTAATCTCACCTCGATATGCGTACGCAGCCCGGGCAGGTAGTCAGGAAGCTTCCATGTGAAAATTTGATAATAATGGGATTTTTGAATTGAATAATTGAATAAAGTTGACTTTGGTCAACATTTTTGGTAAACGGATCCGGACCCGTGATGTGACGGTCTCGGAGGGTCTGTAGGAAAATATGGGATTTGAGCGTATGCCCGGAATCGAATTCCGAGGTCCCAAGCCCGAGAAATGAATTTTTAAAGAAAATGGTTTTCTGGAAATAATAAAGGCTTTTCAAAATGAATAATTATGTGAAAACCGTGTTACCGGGCCCGTATTGCAGTTCCGGAGCCCGGGACAAGTTTATTATATGTTATTTGTCCTATCTGTGGAATTTGGTGTAAAACGGGCTTGATTTGATTGGCTTCGGATCCAAATGAGGAAAAAATGGAGTTAATGAACTTGTGGGGGTTTCTAAAGAATTTGAAATGTGGCTTGAGAAGTGATTTTATGTTCCCGAGGTCCGAATGAAATTCCGAGACCGGGAATAGTTCCGTTGTGTGGTTTAAAACTTATCTGCAAAATTTGAAGTCATTCCGAGTGGTTTAGGCCGGTTTGGCGCGTCGAAGTGAATTCTAGAATTTCAAAGTTCTTAAGTTTTGAATTCAGGGGTTTTGGAGGGTGATTTTGAGTTTTGGCGTTGTATTGAATGTTCCGTGAGCTCGAGCAAGTCCGTTTAATGATTTGGGACTTGTTGGTATTTTTGGACGGGGGCTTGGGTGGGCCAAGGTGCCTCCCGGACCCCGCGCGAGGCCAAAAACCAGCAAAAACCACTGTTGGTGCACAGGAGCTGGTGTGACCGCAGGTGCAGGACCGCCCCTGCGGTCCCAGCCTCGCAGGTGCGATCCCTAGCCCCCTTGCCCAAAGTCCGCAGGTGCGGTCCAGGCCATCACAAGTGCGACCTTTCCGCAGGGGCGACCAAAATTCCGCAGGAGCGGGACCGCTGGTGCGGCTC
>ML284183.1:0-26148 GCA_005239495.1 Nicotiana undulata
TATATATATATATATATATATATATATATATATATTTATTTATTTATTTATTTATTTATTTCAACTTTCATGATTTAGGCCAAGCCTCTCACAATACTATTATTTCCCCAATTTCAAATAGAAGATCATATAACTCGTAAGCTTTAACCAATATCATTTCACAATAAAACCAACCAGAATACAAGTAAACACTGTAACACTGTCAATCCAGCTCAGTCTTTATATAATATAATGAACTCAAGAGAATATAGCCAACAGTTTAACAAACTTGCAACAACAATTGGAAATAACTCAATGAAATCCAATAACCACGTGAACCTCAACAATTACGAAACAGTCAGACGGCCTTTCTCATAACTTCCTCAACATTATCATGACGAGATCAACAGGAACGCAAATATATATATACCAAACCTCTCAACCATGTTTATATCACAAGGGAACCAGCTCAAACAACCAATACTCTTTTCAAATAGTCTCAACGATAACTAACAACAATTCAACAAGGCCAAATAGTCATAGAAACGATAATGAACATTTAACAGTTAAAACAATGATCAAATAAGTCGGAAAGGGGATCATGTTTAACAAACGATTTGGGTGGTGCATAGATACTCGTCACCACACCTATACACCACACCCATNTTACCTCAATTTCGCAGGCCATTCACTGCTCAATTACGACTTTTCCCTTTTGAAATCACCTCCAACACACTCGAATCTATTCATAATCAACTTAATATCATTAATTAAGAAAAAAAGAACTAACTTTATTGAAAAATATAATATTTCCTAAGTTTTCTCAAAAAAAGTAAAACCTCGACCCCAGGCCCGCTTGGTCTAAACTCGGGGTTCAGACCAAATTACAATTACCCATTCATCCCGAGCCCGAATATGAAATTAGTTACCAGTGGCTCTTTGAATAATCAAGATTAAAATCAGACTCTAAAGGATTAACTTACTTGTCGAAATTTGCAGCAACTTTATTTCTAGCGTATTCGATCTTTTCCTTGTCATTCAAGTAGTGACACAATAATTTCCGCTTTCTTCCTCACATTGATCCCCATATCTTTCCCATTGACGGAATTTGCCAGAAATTCTAGTGGCTGAGATCACCATAAAGGATGATCACCATCAGTTTCATGGCAACCAGTCGATGCCGAATTTATCGGCGGCACGAGAGGGGATGAACTCCAAATTGCAGGTTTTGTTGATGGAACGGTGTATTCTTCACCTCTTGTTCCATGTTTAGAGTTCTTTTCCTTCTTTTATTACTTTCTTGACAAGATTAACAGATTGAAAACTTGCACAATGCCCAGTCTGCGGAATCAAAAAACAAATTGCCCGCTTGCGGTCCCTTGAAATCAAAGGCTTTTTCTTTGGCATAAGTTCTCCATACCTTTTACCTGAAGGAACAACCTCATGATTTTGAGAGAATACGGAAATATCTTCATCCTTATTGCAATCTGCCATCTCTATGTTATAGAAGCAAACAAAGGCAAGAAAATTTTATATAGAAAGAGAAAGTAGAAAAGGGAGGAAAAGGTTGGTGTTAGGAAAAACGTAGCAGTACTTTAGATACGCATGTTATTAGGGAATGATATTTAGACACTAAGTCAGTTTGGGATAACCGAAAATTCTTTCCAAGTAGGATTCGTTTCTCGAGTCAGGGATCTTGGAATTTGATTCCGGGCATATGCCAAGTCCCATATTTTACTACGAGCCTCTCGGGCCCGTCGGAATGTGGGTCCCGGTCCGTTTACTCAAAACGTTGACCAAAGTCAACTTAAAAATAAATTTTAACTTTCAAAATTTAGTATTTCCTGTATTTTCATATAAAGGCTTTCCGGATTCACGCCCGGACTACGCACGCGAATCAAGATGGTTAAAAAAATAACGTTTTAAGGCTAACGAGCCACATAATAAAGACTTAAATCATAAGATGACCCCTTGGGTCATCACAATTTCTTGCTTTAGAGTTTTACAGTAGAGTTCGATAATAAAAATATAGGCTTTTTGATTATTTTCGATTCTTTATTTTGTGCTCATGTTTTAGTACTATGTTGTACTTGTTAATTTTAAGGTGAAATTGATACTAATTGTATTGTTATTAATGTATTTGGACAACTGTTGTTGAAGAATTAACACTATTTTAATTGTGTTTGAACAACTGTTGAATTACTAGTACTCTTATTGCTAGTACTCTTACTAGTACTCTTATTGCTCTTGCTACAATTGGACTCTGGAAAATGACATTGATCTCTTGATTATGGTTTGGTAGGAAACCAAAAAATTATAATTTATGTTCTTGTTAACTAATATTTCCAGTGAATTGGAGATGAAATGCTTGTGGAGTTGTAGTATCAATTTTTGAGATTGCACAGATCATGAATTTGTCAAAATGAAACTTGCTTCAAATATTAGTTGTGGCTAGAACGCAGAATTGGATAGTATACTATATGTGAATTCTTCTTTTTTTGCTTAACTCGAGTGAATTGTCTTCTCTTTTTTGCTTAACTCTAGATTGAGTTTTCTTATCGAGTAAACCGATAACCGAACCGATAATGATCGATAACCAATTAACCGATAACTAATATCTTATCGGTTCGTTTATCGGTTCATCATATTTGTAAACAGATAATGTGATGACCCAAAAGATCATCCTGCGTATCCTTAGCTAATTCTGTATTTCGAGGTCATGGAAACCTCATTATATCTCACCTCTATTTGTGTGCGCAGCCCGGGCGTGTACCCGGGAAGCCGTTGAGTGAAAAACCCCCTGATAAAATGATGATTTTATATTAATTGTTTGAATAAAGTTGACTTTGGTCAACATTTTTGGCAAACGGACACGGACCCGTGATTTGACGTTCCCGGAGGGTCCGTAGGAAAATATGGAACTTGGGCGTATGCCCGGAATCAAATTCCGAGGTCCCAAGTCCGAGAAATGAATTTTTAAAGAAAATTATTTTCTGAAAAATATAAAGGTTTTTGAAAATGAAATTTGATGTGAAACCTGTGATATCAGGCCCGTATTATGGTTCCAGAGCCCGGAACAGGTTCAATATGATTTATATGTGTTATCTGTGATGTTTGGTAATAAACGGACTTCGTTTGATGTGAATCGGACCCTAAATGTTAAATTTAGGAATTTTGGAAGTTTTGAAGTATTTCATTGATTTTGAGATTTAATTCGATGTTTATGAGGTTATTTTGGCAATTTGATTACACGAATAAGTCCGTAGGATGATTTTTAGGTTGTGTGCATATTTGGTTATGAGCCCCGCGGGCTCGGGTGAGTTTCAGGTAGGTGCCGGAGTGTGAAAACTCGAAAAAATCTGGTGTTGGGAGATTGTTTCTGGTGTCTAACACTATGCGATTGCATACTATCAGCCGCGATCGCATAGTGTAGTGTGTGTGTAGGGGGGAGGGGGAGTAGATGTTCAGTGCGACCGCACCTTGTTGTCTGCGATCGCGTGGGGTGGGGTCAGTAGAATTGTGCGATCGCAATTACTCCTTCGCGATCGCGGAGCCTTAGAAAGCAGACCACTATGCGATCGCACACCCTCCTTCGCGATCGCATAGCATTAAAATGCCCAACTATTTTTAAATGCCCAAAACAGAACCATTACGAGATTTTTACCAAAATTCATAAACCCTTTTCTTCTCCAAACCCCATAGGAAAGTTTTGAAGAGCTATTCCACCATAACTTCATAGGTAAGTAATCCTAACCTTGTTTTCTTCCATTTTCATCAACATCTATTAGATTATAGGCCTAAAAATATGGAATTAAAGGGTAGAAATTAGGGATTTGGGTAGAATTAGGGCTTTTTGATTATTTGGAAATTTGACCTCGTTTTGGGGTCAGATTTCAAAACAAATTATATATTCGGGTTCGTGGGGGAATGATTGATCGGGTTTTGGTCCGAACCTCGTGTTTTGACCAAGCGGGCCCGGGGTCAAATTTTGGGAATTCTATAATTAAGCTTTGGAATTGAATTGTTAAGCCATTATTGATGTTATTGAGTCAATTATGTCTAGATACGATTGTTTCGGAGTCGGGTTCGAAAGGAAAAGCGGTGCTAGAGCCTTGATTTGGATTCTTGGAGTCGAGGTAAGTATTTGGCCTAACCTTAGCTTGAGGGAATATGTGTTGAGTCATATGTGCTACTTGTATATTCCATGTTCAATGTATATGTGAGGTGACGAGTAACTATATATTGTTTTCAAGCATGCCCGTGAGTCGGTTTTGATGTTATATGTGTTTTTCTTCAATATTCACTGTGTTATGAAGTAGATTTCATTTTGGAAGTTATTCAATTGTTGAAAATACTTGGTAGAGAACATGTTGGTAAATTGTTTCGGTTGAGGATTATTTTTTATTAAGTTATATACTTGAGCGAGATTGGTTATAGCTGAGTCCCGTGCCGGGACAATATTACTTATGTTGTTGTTCCCTTGCGGGGTGTTATGAATTATGATTCATGTTGTGATTTCCTTGCTAAACTGTTGTTTTGATATTGTTTGGGTGAGGAAGAGTGTAAAGCACAAAGGGTGATGCCGTGTATTCATTTATTCATTGCATGGTGAGGATGAGAGTAAAAGCACGAAGGGTGATGCCGTGCCATGATTCTACATTTAAAAGCACGAAGGATCATGTCGTGAACATTTAGTTATTCATTCCATTGTGCGGATGAGAGTAGAAGCACGAAGGGTGATGCCGCGCACTTGTTTTGGCGAGGATGAGAGTAAAGCACGAAGGGTGATGCTGTGTACATATTTGTTTTGTGTTGTTACTTCCGGTTGACATTTATTTGTTTATACTGTTGCCTTGTTCAGTTATTCAGTATTGTTTTCCCCTTGTTCCCCAGCATGTGTTTCCTTGTTTGTTGTACTTAATGGTTTAATTCCTGTCACTTTTATGCTATATATTATTGAATTGCACAGGTATTTTGTTGTTTGTCGTGTCTAGCCTCGTCACTACTTTGCCGGGGTTAGGCTCAACACTTACTTAGTACATGGGGTCGGTTGTACTGATGCTACACCTGCACTTCTTTATGTTGTGCAGATTGCGGAGTCGAACCCAGTGAGCATTGATCGAGGGAGTATCCTTCAGTCCACAGGTGACACTGAGGTAGTCCCGTAGACGTTCGCGGGCCTTGGTGTCACCTTCTTTATCTCTCTTTCCTGTCTTTTCATGTATTTCCGAGATAGGAGCTCTTTGTTTATTCAAACTTATATTTGTAGTAGATCTTAGACAGTCCGTGAAAGTTGTGACACCAGATTTTGGGAAAATTATTATAGACGATTTGTTAATACTGTTTAATCAAACTGTTAGATTTCATTTCTTCCGCGCTTTGATTCTATTGTTCTTGAATCTCACTGTTAATTGCTAAGTAATAAAAGAATAGACTAGAATTACTGGTAACGTTGGCTTGTCTAGCGGGTTCAACGTTAGATACCATCACGGTCCTGACGGTGGAATTTCGGGTCGTGACAGATAACCGATATGCTAAACCGATAATATTCATAGCCGAACGGCCGGGTGAATCAGTGTGTGGTAAACCAATTGGCCGGGGGTAATTTTATGAAGTTCACCTACCTGGAGGCATGTGATATTCTTGATGAAATGGTCGACACTTCTTCGGCATGGCAAAGTAGGGTGAATGTGCCTCAAGGGGAAACCGGTATAAATAGCCTCCACAAGGAACTCCAAGAGCAAGGGCAAGCAATTGCCGAGCTTACAACAACCATGAACCAACTTGCGAAGGCCCAACTCCAACAATTGCAAGGGCCGAAGCAAGCGAATGCTATGGAAGGCGTTAATTTGCAAAGGAGACCCCGTGGGAATGCTAGGCAAAGCCGTAGAGATCAAGGTGATCAAGGGCCGAGTGGTCATGACCAAGATGAGGATTTTGATGACCAAGATGAAGACGTCATGTATGCCAACAATTATCAAGGGCATGGTAATAGTCAAGGCAACAACCAAGGTTGGAGAAACCAGGGAAATAGTCAAAGCTGGGTTAATCAAAGGCAACGAAACTGGAATAACAACAATTCTAGAAATTGGGGCAATAGTGGTGATCGTCAATGGAACAACAATAATGACAGGAAATGGGGAACAACAATGAGGAGAGTTGGAGTGGAAGAAATAACAACAACTATTGGGGAGGTGAAGGTAGTCGGGGGTCGGGCTTTCAAAGGCCCCCGATGTACCAACAACCAAGCAACCCTCCTCTATATCAATCTCAGGGTCAAAGTTCCTCAAGCTCCGACATGGGTAGAATAGAGAGCATGTTCAAACAGATGATGGAAACGAATGCAGACTCAGAAGCTCAGTTGGCCTCCCACAATACTTCTATCCGGAATCTCGAAGTGCAAATGGGCCAAATTTCACATGCCTTAAACACACGCCCGAAGGGTGCACTTCCGAGTGATACGGTGGTGAACCCCAAGGGTGGGAATAATAACAATACCGGTCACGCCATGGCGGTGACTACAAGGAGTGGAAAAGGTTGTGAAGCAAGTACTTCGGGGCAAAAGAAGATTATTGTTGATGATGAAGACATGCCTCAAGAAGAGTTACCGGTTGATGTGGAACAAGTGACGGATGAGCCAAGAGAAGGTGAAGTAAGAATTGACATTCATGACAATGGGGAGGACTTGGAAAAGAATGTGAACCCATCCAGGGAACACATAATTGACATTCCGGAACCGGTGGCCCCCACGACACCTTTGCATAGGCCACCTCCTTCCTATCCTCAGAGATTAGCAAAACAGAAACAAGAAACCCAGTTTAAAAAGTTCTTTGATATGATGAAAAGTATTACCATAAATGTTCCATTGGTGGAGGCTTTGGAGCAAATGTCGGGTTACGCTAAGTTCATGAAGGACTTAGTGACAAAAAAGCGGTCCATGGAGTGTGAGACCATCAAAATGACTCACCAAGTGAGTGCTATTGTTCACTCCATGGCACCGAAACTTGAAGACCCGGGTGCCTTCACTATTCCTTGCACGATTGGTAGTGCAAACTTTTCAAAAGCCCTATGTGATCTTGGGGCAAGCATAAATTTGATGCCATATTTAGTGTTCAAGACCTTGGGTATTGGACAACCTAGGGAGACCTCTATGCGCTTGAAAATGGCGGATAGATCAATGAAGAGGCCCCTAGGTATCATTGATGATGTCTTGGTGAGAGTGGGACAAGTTCATATTGCCGGCAGATTTTGTGATCCTCGAATGTGAGGTCGATTTTGAAGTCCCCATAATCTTGGGGAGGCCTTTCCTTGCTACGGGTAAGGCCCTGGTAGATGTTGAAGTGGGAGAACTCACATTCAGAGTGGGTGATGAAAAAGTGGTCTTCCATGTTTGCAAATCCATGAGACAGCCCAACAACACTGGAGTTTTCTCTTTTGTGGACCTCATTTCTGAGGTATTATTGATGATGCCAGTGCGATGATCAATTTGGATGACCCTATGGAGTTGGCCTTGTTGAATCACGAGGACTCAGTGGTAGATGGTATTCTTGAGAGCACCCATGCCCTTCAAGGCATGGGATCCTATTCTTACACTCCCAGAAAATTGTCACTGGATTTGGAGAACAGGAAGACCCCGCCAACAAAGCCATCAATTGAAGAACCTCCGAATCTGGAATTGAAGCCACTTCCTTCTCATCTTAGGTATGAATACCTTGGTCCCTCTTGTACTTTACCAGTTATTCTTTCTTCTTGCTTAACCCAAGTGCAGGTAGATTCAACTTTGAAAGTGCTAAGGAGGAGGAAGAAAGCGATCGGGTGGACCTTGGCGGATATTCGGGGTATTAGCCCTACCTTTTGCATGCACAAGATTATATTGGAGGATGGTGACAAACCCTCCTTGGAACATCAACGAAGATTGAATGAAGCTATGCAAGAGGTGGAAAAAAAAGAGATAATCAAATGGCTAGATGCAGGTGTTGTCTACCTGATTTCGGACAGCGCTTGGATCTCCCCGGTCCAATGCGTCCCGAAAAAGGGTGGTATGACGGTGGTCAAGAACGAAAAAGATGAGCTCATTCCTACTAGAACAATCACCGGATGGAGGGTTTGCATGGATTATCGCAAACTCAACAAAGTAACCCGGAAAGATCATTTTCCTTTACCATTCCTTGATCAAATGTTGGATAGGCTTGCGGGCCGGGCCTTCTATTGTTTTCTCGATGGGTATTCTGGATATAATCAAATTTTGATTGCCCCGGAGGATCAAGAGAAGACTACTTTTACTTGCCTATATGGCACTTTTGCCTTTGCTCGTATGCCATTCGGGCTTTGCAACGCCTCAGCCACTTTCCAAAGATGTATGATGGCAATTTTTACCGACATGGTGGAGGACTTTCTTGAAGTGTTTATGGACGAATTTAGTGTCGTCGGGGATTCTTTCGATGAATGCTTGGGTAATCTTGATAGAGTCCTTGCTCGGTGTGAAGAAACGAATTTAGTCTTGAATTGGAAAAAATGCCACTTTATGGTGGAAGAGGGAATCATGTTGGGCCATAAGATTTCAAGAAATGGCATTGAGGTCGACAAATCAAAGATAGAGGTTATTTCAAAGTTACCACCACCTACTTCAGTGAGAGGAGTCTGGAGTTTCCTCGGCCTGCAGGTTTTTACCGGCGCTTTATCAAAGACTTATCTAAGGTGGTGAATCCATTGTGCATGTTGCTTGAGAAGGATGCTAAATTCAATTTTGATGAGCATTGTATGCATGCTTTTGAACTCTTAAAACACAATCTCGCTACTCCCATCATCACGGAGCCAGATTGGAATGCACCATTTGAACTCATGTGTGATTCAAGCGATGTTCATGTGGGGGCTGTTCTGGGACAAAGGGTGAATAAAGTCTTTCATCCAATTTACTATGCCAGCAAGACAATGAATTCTGTTCAAATGAACTACACAGTCACAGAAAAGGAGCTTCTAGCTATAGTCTTCGCCATGGAGAAGTTTCGGCCTTACTTGATGGGTGCCAAGGTCGTAGTCCATACCGACCATGCTGCACTCCATTATCTTATGACAAAGAAGGATTCCAAGGCAAGGCTAATGAGATGGGTGTTGTTATTACAAGAATTTGATTTGGATATCGTGGACCGAAAAGGGAGTGAAAATCAAGTTGCTGATCATTTGTCTCGGTTGGAGGAGCAAGGACGTCCTTGTGACGGACTTGAGATCAATGACAGTTTTCGGATGAGCAACTACTTGCAATGTCAATGAAAGAGGTGCCCTGGTTTGCGGATATTGCCAATTACCTCGTCACCGAAATTGTCCCTTGTGAGCTCTCTTCCAACCAAAGGAAAAAGCTCAGAAGGGACATCTTGGATTTTTATTGGGACAAACCTTATCTTTTCAAGATTTGTACCGATGGGATGATTCGGAGATGTGTTCCGGAAGAATAGCAACTACCTATCCTTGAGTCTTTCCACTCCTCACCGTATGGTGGTCATCACGGAGGGGCGAGAACGGCTTCTAAAGTGCTTAGTTGTGGGTTCTTTTGGCCCACCTTGTATAAGGATGCTAGTGAACTAGTCAAGAGATGTGATGAATGCCAACGAGCCGGGGGAATTTCCAAAAAGGACGAGATGCCTTTGAATTCTATTCTTGAGGTAGACATCTTTGATGTTTGGGGCATCGACTTCATGGGGCCTTTCGTGAGTTCATGTGGAAATACGTATATATTGGTTGCGGTTGATTATGTGTCAAAATGGGTGGAAGCCGCGGCCTTTCCAAATAATGAAGCGCAGAGTGTGATAACATTTCTCAAAAAGAACATCTTTACTAGGTTTGGTACTCCGCGGGCTATTATCAGTGACGGGGGGTCACATTTTTGCAACAAAGCTTTCGACTCCGTACTTTCTAAGTATGCGATCAATCATAAAGTCACCACCCCATACCACCCTCAAGCTAGTGGCCAAGTTGAAGTGTCTAACAGGGAGATAAAGAGTATTCTTTCCAAGACGGTCAATGCCAATAGAACCGACTAGGCCAAGAAACTAGATGATGCTCTTTGGGCTTACCGAACTGCTTACAAGACACCAATTGGGATGTCCCCATATCGTTTGGTCTTCGGAAAAGCTTGCCACCTTCCCTTAGAATTGGAACACAAGACTATGTGGGCCTTGAGGAAATTGAACTTGGAATGGGATATTGCTGCAAACCTCAGAGTGGAACAATTCAACGAGTTAGATGCGTTTAGATTCCATGCGTACTCAAGATCGTCCTTGTATAAGGACAAGATGAAGTACTTACATGACAAATATACTCGAGGTAAAGAGTTCAAGGTTGGTGACCTGGTATTATTGTTCAACTCCCGGTTGAGATTATTCCCGGGAAA
The DNA here is from genome assembly GCA_005239495.1 of Nicotiana undulata. Lineage (NCBI taxonomy): Eukaryota > Viridiplantae > Streptophyta > Magnoliopsida > Solanales > Solanaceae > Nicotiana > Nicotiana undulata. Next base: position 10,367 of record ML284183.1, read on the forward strand.
GCTCAAGTCCAAGTGGAGCGGGCCGTTTGAAGTAGTATGTGTTACTCCATTTGGGGCTCTCGATCTTAAGAACAAGAGTGGTGAAGTATTCAGAGTCAACGGTCATTGGGTAAAGCATTATCTTGGAAAAATCGATGATAGCCACGTGGTGGCCCTCCTTCATCTGAAGTGATTGTGGTATCATGCGTCGTGCCGCGATGTTAAATCAGGCGCTTTTTGGGAGGCAACCCAAGTATCTTTGCTTTCATTTTTCTTGTTAGAATAGGTTTCACTGTTACACTAACTGGTTGTTGGATGTGTAGGTTGATTCTGACACAGGAAATTTGACTAAGTGTCAAAAATACAACTCACAGAAGTTTGCTTCGCGGCCGCGGTCGCCGTTTCGTGGTCCGTGAAGCTCTTTTGGTATAAAAATTTGACTAAGTGTCAAAAATACAACTCTCAGAAGTTTGCTTCGCGGCCGCGGTCGCGGTCGCCGTTTCGCGGTCCACGAAACTCTTTTGGTGCAATTTTTTTTCTAAGTATCAAAAAGAGGCTTCTCTGAAGTTTGCTTCACGGCCGCGGTCCCTTTTTCGCGGTTCACGAAGTCCATTTGCTGCAGACCTAGGTCGTTTTAGTGACTGCAGACCGCGGTGGGTAAGTTGGGCCCTCTCTGCTTTCTATAAATAGACTATTAGGGCTTCATTTCTTACTTTACGCACTTAAACTACCCAGAGCATCTGTGAACTGTGTCTTCATCCTACCTAACCTGCACTTCATTGCATTCATCCAACACTTCATCCAAGCATCTAGTAAGTGCATTTGTGATTAGTTAAATTCTTAATTTTCTTATTTTCTTCATTAATTGGTAACTTCCTCTCTTCTTCTCATAGTTTTTTATTACTTTTAGGCTTTCAAAATGCTAGGGTTAGTCCACAAATGTTCATTTTAGGCCCTTGATATTCAATTACTCTGATTAAATACGTAGGGGTAAATAATTGAGCATAAAACAGTAAAATCTGGAAGCCCTAAGTCTTAGTCATCTTTGCGGTTCGCGGTCCCTCATATTGCAATCCAGGTATCAGTTTTCGCGGACCGCAGTCGACTTTTCGCGGCCCGCGGTCCCTTTTGCTCTGCATGCTGCCTCTCTGAACCTCAAGCTTCGCGGCCGTGGTGGACTTTTCGCGGTCCGCGAAGTGAAGATTCAGAGAGATGTTTTTCCCTTGGGTCAACCACCGCGGTCCGCGGTCAGCTTTTCGCGGTCCGCGAAGTGAAGATTCAGAGAGATGTTTTTCCCTTGGGTCAACCACCGCGGTCCGCGGTCAGCTTTTCGCGGTCCGCGATTGTCCTTCAGCAGCACAATTGTTCTTCAATATTCAATGTATCAGACTGTGCTACATTATTTTGGATACTAACCATATCTACTTGTGTTTGGTTGTAGAAAATGGTTCAATCATGCAGTGGAGGTCGTAAACCAACAGGGGGAGAAAAGTCCTCCAGAGGGAAAGGAAAGACAATGCGGAAGCTAACTCCTCAAGTACGGGAATCTATTAAGCAGACAAGGAAAATTATCCGGAAGGCTGACAAAGCGGCTTCTCACTCTGATAGTGACTATGTTCCTTCGGAGCCCTCTTCTAAGTCCATCCCGGAGTATGTAGAGGACGACTCCTCTACATTCAGATTAACCAATGAACCTTCATATGATTCTCCCCCTGCCCAAGAACCAGCCCAAGTACAGGAGCAAAAATCTGCACATGCTGAGTCATATGAGGGCTCAAACCATGAGGCCGGTCACACAGACACCACCTCCCCGACAACGTCCTTATCTGATGAGTATTCTAGTAATGACAATGAGGGTGAACCACAGGTGGTTGAGGGGACTCGCAATCCGGATGCATGGCAAGACAGATTTGTTAGTGAATCAGCATTTCACATGTTCAGGGATTTGTGGACTTCACGCTTAATCATTCTGGAGCGGACTTTTTCTGCTAAGGAGTTGGCGACTTACAACCCTAATGTGAAACAACAGTTCCGGGACCGATGAAGGTGGACTTACTTCAATGAATATCTTCCTGATGCCAATGAACACATAGTGAAAGAGTTCTACACCAATCTCCTATTTCTTGAAAAGGGCTCAAAGGCATCTCAGGTCAGAAATCTCACAGTGACCTTTGATGGAAAGTCCATAAATGAATACTTGGATATGGATGATGTTGATGATCACTTGTATCGAGAGCGTTTGGCTGAAAAAGATGCTGCTAGAAATTGGTTGGCTTTGCACTTGGCTAGGCCCGGGGAGACTCTAGAGTGGCTGACTGCTGGGAAGCCCATCACCAGGAAGTCCCTTAATTTTGAAGCCAAAGGGTGGGAGACATTTGTCTGCAGCATACTTGACCCGACACATCATGATCAGACGCTCCCCCTCAGTCGGGCTGTACTAGTGGCATCTATCATGGCTGGATACCCTATCAATGTGGGGAATGTGATGTCAGAGGTGATTAGCCGGGTTGTCAGCACAGGTGACACTTCTTACCCCTTCCCTAGTTATTTGACTCTTTATTGTGAAGATCAGGGGGTAACCAAGAAGAGGTTTGACAACAAAGTCAAGCCCATAAAGACCTTCTCTTGGTATGATCTTAAAGATGATGACAACCCGAAGAAGAAGTCAAAGGGTAAGTCAGTTGCTTCCACTGGCCAGTCTGATGAGCCAGTGGTGGTTGAGGCATCTTCACTTCCCCAGCCATCCATTCCTGAAGGAGTTCCAGGCCCCTCCTCCTCTGCCGGCACAGACATCCCCTCCACCAGAGCCTACCCCATGACTGCTCACAGGCTAAACCAGACTCTCACCAGCCTCACTACTTGGATGCAGTCAGCATCAACTAAGCTGACCGCCATTTCTACAGCTGTGGCAGCTCCAGCTACTCCTCCCCTACCGCAGGTCCCACAGTCCGTTGAGGATGCCCTAAAGGAGATTCTGGCCAACCAGCAGAAGATCTTGGATGCAGTTGGTGCCCATGAGAGAGCACTAACATAGTTGGCCAAAGAGACAAAGAAACTGAGAAAGACTCGGGCATCGAAAGAGGAGGTAGCAAAGTTGAGAAAGGAGGTGGATACTCTTATGGGGGATCAGATACCCTTGGAGATGTTGCTAGAAGATCTCGCTGAGCATCCGCAGCAGTCACAACAGCCTTCACAGCAGCAACATCAGTCAGTGCTCGAAGAGGATCCGATTAGGCCTCTAAAGAAGAGGAAGTTGATGCCCCGTCCTCAGGGCATCAAGCTTGTATTGGCAGAGCCGTCCACTCAGATCCAGGAGGCCCAGACACCAGGAGCTCAATATCAGGTAGCAGCTGACCCAATCCTTCCACAGGCCCAGCCTCAGGCAGCAGTAGCAGACCCGACACCGCCATTGTCTCAGCCACCATCAGACCCTACCTCTTCACAGATTCAACAGCAACAACATGGACCACAGCAGGCCGAGGGCCAATAGGGAGTTTTCTCTCCTCTATCTCTCTCCCATTATTTTTGAGGCTCTATATTTGATATGTAGCATTGAGGACAATGCTATATCTTAGTTGGGGGAGTGGCCCTGTTAGGCATTTGATATCATGGGTTGTATAAATATGACAATATTTTCCTTTCTTTTCTTTACCTTATTTCCATTTTGGTACTGTAGACTTTTCTATTTTTGGTATGTATAAGATAATTATCCATTGTAAATATTCATCCCCTATGTATATTCGTCTAAATTCCCCTCATGTGCATATTCATTCTATCCCACGCACTTTACTTTACGCACTTTTTATTTTATAGCTTCTTATTTTTCTTTTATAGCTTCTTGTTTAGTTTTCGCGCAGGCAATAAACATTTGATTTTCTTAATGCCACGGTTCTTTCAAAAAGGTGTATTTGTGTGAACCAGGTGGCTCTTCCCAAGGATAGATGGTGTGACAACCTTCTTAAGGGTTGAGTCTGTTTTTCTTTTCCCCTTCTTTTTGTTTTTGTTTTTGTTTTTTCTTCTTTTTGTCTAGTTAATGAATAACGGTGCCTCAATAAAAGCTTCACTTGGGCCTAACACAGTTGCCTTTGATCCCATGGTCAAAGACAAACCGTTGTGTTTAGGAGGGTGATGGTGGCAATCTTGAGACTCTTGTGTTGACCGGTATTCATCGGGTGGTTCTTCGGGACCCTTTTTGTTACTCAAAACACGACCAAGGTCGTAGTGGGCCCTCGACTCGGTTTCTATGGCAATCCCCTAGCATTGAGTGGTGAGGAATTCGAATTGCAAGTCTAAGTTCCGTGCCACAAGTCTAGAACTTGCCCTGAGTGTTGTCTAGGCAAAATTCTAGGTATAACTTGACTTGAGAAGTGACTATAGGCTTCACTTGACTTGAACAAAACTGGATACTTCCATGGCCTTCCAAAAGACATGTTCCCTAGTCAACCCATTTGAGACTTAAACCCTTCTTTCGATAACCAAGCTACAAGCCTTCAACCATTCTTTTACCCTCTCTTGCCACCCGATCTTTCCTTGGCGCTAGGCAAAAAGCATAAGTTTGGGGGAGAGACGAGGGATGCAATTAAGTGAAAAAGAAGGCACAAAAGAAAGAAAAGAGAAAAGGCAATGAAAAAGAATAGAAAAGAAAAGCATGAACAACAAAAAGAAATAAAAGGGAATTGATGAAAAGGTTTGGTATGTATAAAAGTGAAGAAAAGTGCCTAGAATAAACAAAAAGGTTTGACAGTGTGTCTCTCAAACCCTGCAAAAGATAAAATGATTCAAAAAGTCAAGAAAATGTGAGTACAGTTAAAAATGAAGTGCCTAAGGAAAGTTAGAACTCACTATGACCAAATACTTCCTACCCTCGACCAAAAGCCTTCATTACGATTCCACAAAATCCCTGTATGATCTTAAGTCGAGTGAAGCCTACATTAGTGGTGATTTACACAAAGGGCAAGCCTATGGTACTTCGAGCCGTACTTGGTACTTTTTCCTTGATGAGATAAGAGCGATTCCCTATATTCCTTGTTCTGAGTGTTATTATTCTAAAAGTGAGGTGCTTAGGTAAAGTCGCGGAATAAGAGTCTGGGATCCACACTACAAAGGTGGTAGTTAGAGTTGCACTGATGAGTTGGAACAACTCTTGAAGCTCTTGTATCACACTTGAAACTATGGTTTTAAGAGATTCAAGCAATGTCAATGATGCATGTGTATTAAGGGCTATGGTTAGTTCCAATTGATGCTAGTTGAGGTCACCATTAGGACAGCCAGATTTTCGGGGAGTCTATCACATGGGTGGGGCTAATTTTGTCTGCTTGAGGACAAGCAAGAGCTTAAGTTTGGGGGAGTTGATAACTTGGATTTTTGCCTCATTTTCCGTTCCTCTATACCTGAGTTTTGGATATAATTCTACACAAAATAGCCCCGAAAGCTTACACGTTGTGCTTGTTGCAGGATTGAACCAAAAATGAGGACACTCATTCTAAAACATGCTCAAAACAGGAGTGAATCCAGCACAAGGATAAAAAACAACAAAAAGTTATCAGGCAAAAGGCCACCGCAGCCGCGATCCAGTTTTCACGGACCGCAGTGGCTGACTTTAGAGATGCTGCAGGCAAGGCAGGGTTCCACCGCGGCCGTGGTCATGGTTTCGCGGTCCGCAAAGATCAACTTCAGAGAACCAGTTCCAAGGCAAAACTCACCGCGACCGCGATCCCAATTTCGCGGTTCGCGGTGGTTCAATTTCAGCAGTCCAACAGTCAAGACCCAGATGATTTTCGCGGACCGCAGTGGCCCAATAGGGGCATTTTTGTCCAAAAATCTGGCAGACTATAAATAGACTATTTTGTAATCTTTTTAGAGAGCTGGGAATTTTCAGAGCTGAAACTCGTTCTTGTGCCTAGGGCTTTTGCATTTTTAGCTTTGTTCTTGCCATTTTAACATTGGAATTTCAATTTTCACTGTTAATTATAGATTAATGGGTTCTTCTTCTTCTTCTTCTTCTCTGTCATTGGTTTCTACTTTGATTATGAGTAGCTAGACCCATTAGCTAGGGTTGTGGCTCAACCCTAGTGTGGGTATGTAATGAGTTTTTTAAATTAAGGTTGGGAAATTAGTGGGTGTTAGCTATTTAGGCTAATTTGGTGTTGTTATTGCTATAATTGGTGGTTGCAAACACTAATTAGCCCTTTCATGACTAGGTCCTTCTTGAGAAAGAGGACGTGAGTCCAGAAAATTAGCCTAATAGGTAATTAGGGCATTATCAATAGATTGGTAGTCCCAATAAATTGGGTTGAACCCATAAATGGTAAAACCCTACTTGAGCCCTAATTAACGGGTTAAACCTCGAGAGAGTAATACCCTACCTAAGTCTTACTTGCTTGCTTAATTGATACCCAATTGGTCTCGAGAGAGTCAATTTGGGTAATGCCACTCAAACTACCGAGATGTATAGAGTGGGCACCTGAGTGCATTGGCTATAGCTGTATCCCTAGTGAATTCCCCAACCTTAGACTTGAAACCCGTCGCACATCCACCTAGGCAAAGGTCACGACCCTAGTGCCTTTATCAATATAGGAAAACATCAACAAAAACATCGCAATTATTAGTTAATACAAAATCCTTAGAACTAATCTTAGTATAATTCAACGCAATATGTTTAGAAGTGTAATTAGTAACACTCTCCCCTTTTTTCTCACTTAGACACTCACGCCCATATAAAGACTCTCTGTGGATTTGATCCCGACCTTCTCGGGTAAAAGCTACACGACCCGTGCCTGCCTACTTATATAGTAGTGTTGGTGGGACGTGAACATTAAGCGCAATACTTCACCATGTTCTTAAAGAATAGCTTGGCTGATTCCTTGGCTATGCAACCCGGAGAGGCGGGCATGAAGGTGGCATATTTGGACAACCTTGTCCTATTGACAAACAAAACAAGTCCGCGCATAACACTCTATGTCATCTCGCATGCGTGGCCAATAGTAGACTGACTCAACTAAGGCCCTAGTGCGACGATGTCCTAGATGACCAGCCCACATTGTTTCATGACTCTCCCTTATGATCCGCCGTCTAATGTCTCCAAACTTAGGCACGCAGATTCACCGGCCCGTGGTAAGTAGTAGGCCGTCTTCGACCCAAAAATGTCTCGTATTGCCCTTGTTGGCTAACTTGATAAGTTGTTTGGCTGCTGGATCATGACGTATGCCTTCTTTTATAACCTCACGAATGTTCCATCTTGTTGAGGTGATTGCTGCAAGTTCGGCTTTCCGAATTAAGTCATCGGCTACAACGTTACCTTTGCCCGGCTTATACTCCACCACATAATCAAATTCGGCCAAGAAATCCTGCCACCTAGCCTGTTTTGGTGTGAGCTTCTTCTGCATTTGAAAGTAGCTAGTAGCTACATTGCTGGTCTTGACCATTAACCTTGACCCGAGCAAATAATGTCGCCATGTACGAAGGCAATGCACAATGGCAGTCATCTGCTTCTCTTGCACCGTGTAACGCCGCTCAGTCTCATTTAACTTGCGGCTCTCAAATGCTATAGGATGCCTATCTTGCATTAGGACACCCCCAATGGAAAAGTCTGAGGTATCTGTGTGCACCTCAAATGTCTTTGAATAGTCAGGTAACACCAAGACTGACTCCTCTGTTACAGCTGCCTTAAGGCATTCAAACGCCTTTTGACAATGCTCCGTCTAAACCCATGACTTGTTCTTCTTTAGCAACTCATTCAATGGTGCGGCCATTGCTGAGTAGCCACTGATGAACCGACGATAGTAGTTAACAAGGACAAGGAATGATCTCAACTCAGTTACCTTTGTAGGTGCCTCCCACTCCCGGATAGCACATACCTTAGCCTCGTCCATGCGTAGCTCGCCATTGCTAATGACATGGCCCAAGAAGTGCACCTTTGATTGTGCGAACTCACATTTCTACCTCTTGATGTATAGCTCGTCCTCTCTTAAGACTTGGAAAACCTTCCTTAAATGCTCCATGTGCTCCTACAAGGTGTTGCTGTAGATGACTATGTCGTCTAGGTAGACTACCACGAACTGATCAAGGTAGGGATGAAAAATCTTGTTCATAAGGGTGAAAAATGTGGCTGGTACACTAGTTAAGCTGAACAGCATCACCAAACACTCAAAGGCTCCATATCTCATCACACATGCTATCTTCGGCTCATCTCCTTCTGCAATGCGAACTTGGTAGTAGCCCTTACGAAGATCCACCTTGGTAAAGTACTTGGCTTGCCCAAGTCTATCGACTAAGTCAACAATGAGTGGGATCGGGTACTTATTCTTCACTGTGAACTTATTAAGTGCTCGGTAATATATGCACAAGAGCAGCGACCATCCTTCTTCTTCTGGAACAATACTGGTGCGCTGAAAGGTGCCTTTGATGGGCGAATGTGACCAACATCTAGCACCTCTTTCAATTGTTTCCTGAGCTCCTCTAGCTCGGGTGGTGCCATTCGATATGGGGCGAGTGCTGGTGTCTTAGACCCTGGCTCCAACTCAATCTTGTAATCCACCTCTCGCCTATGCGGCAAGTGCTTAGGCAACTCCTTGGGCATGACATCTTTGTTTTCCTCAAGCAACTTCTCTATGCAAGGCGGCAGTATCTCTTGAAAACTCTTGTCCTCTTCTAGACTTTCAATGGTTGCCACAAACGTCAACTCCCCCTTCTTGATCCCCTTGACAACCTGCATACCTGAGAGTTATGCTTGTATCTTTCTATGTGGCATAGTCACCGTAGGTACCATGAAAGCTTCTCGCTCCATAACCAAAAGACGTTAGAAGTAGGGGTCGATCAAAGTATGACAATGTCTAAAGAACTCTTGCCCCAGTATGATGTCAAAGATATCCATAGCGGTTACAGTAAAGTTTGTCATAATGTTCCCAATTTGACACCAACGCTATTAGCTACCCCACTAGCATTTTGTAGCTCGGCATTCACGTTCTTGATGCGAGAGCTGGTTGGAGCAAGCTTCAATCCTAGTCTCTTTGCGGCAACCTCAGTCACGAAATTATGAGTTGCTCCAGTATACACCATTGCACGAGCGGACTTGTTGTTGATGGTGAGATCCACGTACTGATTGCGATTCTCGCTAGGTTGGATAGCTTGCTTCGTGACAACACCACATAATCCAATCATACCCAACTGTGCAGTTCTCGAACTCTCTCCTTGCAGCTTCTCCTTTCATTCACGGACCATGGTACTTAGGTGTTGAGATCGGGACAATTCCTGAAGCCGTGCGGCCCTCCGCATATATAGCATCCCTTCTTCTCGACCTGCGCCTTCTTCTCGGCGTAGCCCTGACGTCCACTCGACTTTTTGGAATCTTGAGTCTTGGAGTATTGTTGTTGTATCTCCTTGCCTTTGCCACGGTCTTCCCCACCTTTGACATTGTTAACCTTTGACTCCTTGCCTTTACCTTTATCGTGCTTGGTCTATATCCGCGACTTGCCGACGTTGTAACTCTTGTTTAGCCCAATTTTGTAACCCGTCCATGAAGTGGAACAACAAGTCATCATTGGTCAGGTTGGTAATTTGAAGCATAAGGGTAGTGAAATGCTTGACATAGTCACGTATGCTCCCTGTTTTCTTCAACTCCCTAAGGTTGCGCCTTGCCTTGTACAAGACATTGTTTGGGAAGAACTGTCGCTTGAACTCGCCTTTGAATTGATCCCACGTGCTAATAGTATATAGACCTTTATCCACGTCGTCCATCTTCCTTCTCCACCATAGCATGGTGGTCTTTGAGAGGTACAACACGGCAGTGTTGATCTTGGCCTCGTCGTCCCTCACGTTCCGTGCTTGAAGTAGTTCTCCAAGTGCCAAAGGAAGTTCTCCACTTCTTGTGCATCACGAACACCTTTGAACACTGGGGGTTTGGGAGCCTTGATCTTAGCCTCCCTCATCACCACAACATTGTTGGATGCCTTGGTCACACCAGCACTAACATGCTCCTCAAGTGACTCTATCTTTGCCTTCATAGCATCGATAGTACTCAAAGCCTCCATGCGTCTGCACTCTAAGGCATCGATGGTTTGCCTTAGTTCCATCTCGGTCTATGTACGTCCCTCCAAGTCATTTCGGATACTCTCAATCTCTTCAAGAGTGTGCCCCTCAAGAACGCTAAGGGTGCCTTCCATCTTACCCAAACATTGGCCAAAGATCTCCACGACGTCCATCTCCGTGTTCATCTTCATCACCCACTCTTTACCGAGCGAGACGTCCTCGGGAAGGACCTCCAATTCATCCTCGCTCACCTCAATGGCAAATGGTTCTTGGGATGTAAGCCCTTCGTTTGACACAACCTCGGGTGGCACCTCCTGGATCTTGTTAGTGGTATTCCTCTTTTTGTTACAGTTTCTCTTGCCAGTAGTATCCTGGATGACGTTGGCTTGGGTGTTGGCAACGTTAATTTCTCCATCGCTCGCCATTCCCTTAGTTGAAACCATTGCTATGATACCACGTTGTCACGTCCTTAGTCGTTAACTAAGTACACGTGCGACACTTAACAACTCGCTCACGATCACGCACAACTTGCTTACGTTCTTGCTATGCCAAGTTAGCCCTACTACACTCAAGATCGCTAAGAGAATGGTAGAAGAACACAAGAGAACTATTAAGGGAAACTTTGTATTATAGAGAACTTGATTGTTTTTCTTGATGAATTACAAATGGATGGCCCCCTTTATATCTATTTTCCTAGGGGCTAGAGTGTAAATATTAATTTTTACACAAGTCCTTAATATTTACAAATAAGTACACCCTCTAGAATTTTTTACAAGCCTAGAAGATTCCAAGGACTTTTCTAGCAATTCCATAAGGATCTAGGGTCTTCCAAAGGAAATGTCCATACTTATCTAGAATCTTCTCACAAATGCTAGCCTTCCTCTTATGTAAGCTTCCACATGGCATTAATATATGCCAAATGGTGCCTACGTGGCATGATGACGTGGCGGGTCATCACATTAGGGCACAAATTGAACTCTTAAGTCCATTTTGAATCTCAAGAATAGTAGTCTAGATCAGGCGAAACCTTTTTTGTTTCACTTTTGTTTACCGGAGTAAAGTGGGTTAATGGACTCGGAACTGAAAAACATTTCTACATTAGAGATTAAAATGTATCTGTCAATAGATCAACTTGTTTCCATTCTAAATTAGTGTCACGACCCGATTTAACCCTCCAAAAGATGTCGTGATGGCACCTAGTCTTTACGACTAGGTAAGCCTAATATTACGGAAAACTTAAAGAAATTGCAATAATAAAGGGTAAAACAGCATATGGTAAATAAACAAAAACAATGCCGCTAGGCATATACAAAAATAGTCTCCCCAAGACCCGGAATGTCACTAAGTCACAAGCTGCTATAATCTATGTAGCTCTATACAATAGTCTGAAGATAATAAAGAAAGTCTCTAGGCGAGGGAGTAGAAGGGGACTCCGAGGATCTGCGGATGCAAGCAGAAGTACCTTGAAGTCTCCTGAAATCAGCAACACGCACTAACCCCGAGGTTGATAGCTCGTACCCGGATCTGCACACGAAAACATGTGCAGGACAGGGCATGAGTACACCACAATGGTAACCAGTAAGTGCCAAGCCTAACCTCGGTCGTGTAGTGACGAGGTCATGTCAAGGCCCTACCAGAGTAAATATAATAAATTAAACAGTAAAAGATATAAGTAAAATTTACGGCAAAACAATTAAAGAAATTCTCAAAAATTTTACAGTTAAGGGAGCCCTTGGCTCGGAACACGGTAAACACAATAAGGAATCTCCCGGGATAACGTCCCGTAGTTCCAAATAATTATGCAGTACATGGGGATCTCCCAGAATACGTCTGTAGTCCCAAAAGTAAATATGCAGTGCTGGGGGATCTCTCGAAATACGTCCGTAGTCCCAAAACAAATATGCAAGACAGGGGGATCTCCCGGAATACGTCTGTAGTAGTAAATATGCAACGCAAGATAAAATGACAGGTATGGCATCGAGTTATACATTTTAGACTAAACACATAGAAGGAAAAAATAGGGGTCTAACTAAGCATGGCGCACATAATGGCAATTAGGCAGTTAAAAACACGCAAGCATGCTTCCCTAATCTAAGCTAAATAATTTAAACGTATTAGTGCAATTTAACAAGGGAAAACAATTGTATGACTCAGAAAGAAAAACAAGATTTTAGAAATAATGACCCGTGTACGTACTCGTCACCTCAAGTACACGACGCTCACACATCAATTAATTTCGAACATCCTAAGGGGAAGTTCCCCAACACAAGGTTAGGCAAGCCACTTACCTCAACCGCTCGAATCAACTCGATATCACACTCTTGCCATGAGTGTCCGACTCCAAATGGCCCGAATCTATTCAAATTAATTGCTTAATGTAAATATAACTACAAGTAACTAATTTAACTATTAATTCGAAGCTAAAGCGTGAAATTAGGAAAACGCCCAAAAAGTCTCCCCGGGCCAACGTCTCGGAATCGGGTAAAAATCACAAATTATGAACACCCATTTACTCACGAGTTCACTCGTCCAAAAATTATCCAATTCCGACACCTAGAACTCGATCAAAACCCAAAAATTCAATTGGGGAACTTTCCCCCCCAAATTCCCACTCTTTCACTCAAATCCCTTGATTGAATGAGGAAAATTTCTATAAATTAATGAAATATACACGAATTAGAGTTAAGAATTGTTACCCACTGATTTCCTCTTCAAAATCCATGCAAAATCGCCTTTTCCCGAGCTAAAATTCGAATAGGTAAAAAATGAGGAATAAACCCTCGAATATGCCTCTTCAACCCAGCGATTTCAGCACCTGCGGACCTAGGACCGCCCCTGCGGTCCCGCACCTGATGGCAAACCCATCGCAGGTGCGAAGTCCACTTACTTGGGCCGGGTCTGCACCTGCGACCCCTGGCCGCATCTGCGGTTCCCCTTCCGCGGACAACCAGCCGCACCTGCGAGCCCAGCTTGCCAAGCCCATTTCCGCATCTGCGAGCTTCCCATGTGCACCTGCGGCCTCCCCTCTGCAGGTGCGAAACAAACCAGCAAGGGCACCAGATTTTTCCTAAGTCCAATTTCCTTCCGCTAAGCATCCGAAACACACCCGAGGCCCTGAGACCTCAACCAAACCTACCAATCAATCCTATAACACCATACAAACTTAGTCGAGCCTTCAAACCACATCGAATAACATCAAAACCATGAATTGAGCACTAAATCAAGCCTAAGAACTTAGAATTTCCCAAATTCTACAAACAACGCCGAACCACGTCAAATCTAGTCCGAATGACCTCAAATTTTACACAGAGGTCACAAATGACACTACGAACCTACAACCACTTTTGAAAATCTATTCCGAGCTCGATATAAAAAATTTCACTATCGGCCGAAATCGCCGAAAATCTGACTTTCGCCAATTCAAGCCTAAATCTATTACATACCTCGAAAACACATTCCGGACGCGCTTCTAAGCCCAAAATCACTCAACGGAGCTAACTTAGTCGATGAAATTCTATGTCGGATCCGTCTTCACATAGTTCCGACTATGGTCCAAATTCTAAGACTTAAACTCACATCTAGGGACTAAGTGTCCCAAAACTCTACGAATTCCATAACCAATCACTCCGGAAAATCTCAAAAACAGAAACAAATGTGGGGAAATAAGTTATTAGGGGATCGGGGCTCTAACTCTCAAAACGACCGACCGGGTCGTTACAATTAGTTATCAATTGAGCAAAGTTTCATCGTAACTTATTATTATGCTAGCTTTCGATCTAGTAAACCTTTCTTTATTTAAGAACCTGATATGCAAAAGCGCACATCGATGGAGCTTAGTAGCATAAGTGAATCATATACTTGTAGTTGTTGAAGTGTCAACTTCTGTATTCTTTTTTAATTTTAAGGAGTACTGTTTATTGATTCAAAGTCATAGCTCCCCAACAGTCGAGCACCCACGTGAAGTATGCTCATTCTTTTTCCTTGCACGGAATACAAGTCACTATAAATTTGATAGTACTAGTCTTATGGGCACTGCTTCAACATTTGCAGTATTTGTTTTAGTGATTTTTCCGAAAAAAGAAAAAAATGGAGGGAGCTCTGCAACTTCCGATGATTGATCTTAGCTCTACGGATCGAACCTTACTCGCTGATTCGCTCCGCAAGGTACACCTCTCTTTCTATAATCCAAATAGTTTCACACATGTAGTAGAAGCTTTTTTGCTTTTTTTTGACAATCGCACCTCCACTAATTTTGGAATACCTGGTAGTAGGATCTTTGGTAAGGAATTCAATATTTAATATATTATCTATATTTATGTCTATCTATATCTATTTATATCTATATTTATCTATCTATCTGTATTTATATCTATATTCTATATTATTATAAAAACACGAATAATTTGTGCTAAATGTTGGGTGACTAAACTGTCCCTAAAATATTAATAGACTTTAATACCCTTAACTATTTATATTAATTTTGACAAGAACTTGTAAGGGAAGAACACAAATAAAAATAGACACGTTAGGATAAAAAGTTGTAATAGAATAGAGACTTAATAGTGGAAGAAGTAGAATTACGAATGAATAAGAAAAGTAAATCCTAAAACTAAAAATTTTAAATTTTGCTCTAGCTCAACGTGGAACAAATACGTTAGAATCAAAGAAAATTAGTTCAATTGTATATAGTCAAATATTTTCAAAGTATTAAAATATAAATAATTAGTTTACAAAATTGAATAATTTCTTTTAGTTTTCGTTTTGAACTCCATGACGTGAAAAACAAGGGTTGGAATGATTTTGTTTTCTTGAAATATTTTGAGTTTGTTATCCGAAATTAAACAACGTGTTGTTATTCATAAGAATTTCTGTACATTTTACATTGTATTTTGTTACAAATCTAGCATACTTAAACGATTTTGTGTTTGATTTTATAGTATCGAAATTTGACTTTTGACCCTCCTTTTCAAATTCCAGACATTAATACTTTTTTATTTTATTTTATTTTATTAATAAGATAAATATATTAATAATTATAAGCTAACATAACTATAGATCAAATAAAAGACTATAGGATTGCATTTACAACGCACGATCAAGACTAAATTACACTGGATCGAAAGAAATTAAAATTAATTGAGATTAAGCTTAAATTCTTTTTCACCGAGATTATTTCACATTGGATAAAATCATCATACATTAGGAGCTAGGACTGTCTAATATTTAATAGCCAAACATTAGATTCTTTAAATTGAAGCTCTAATTAATACTAATTTCACACGATATTACTGAACAATGGTGAATTATCTACTTACTAACTCAGATTAATTTGCATAAAGATTTATAAATTTGATGAAACTTTCTCCCATAAAGTTTGAATAAGATTTCTACTATCTTGATTACTTCATAAAGAAAATCAATTTTATTTTAATAGTTGACAGTAAACGAATGTATGCTAGATGATCAACCGCTAAAGATGTTGGTGTTACGACTTTACCATTGACCCGAAAGATTATTCGGGATATATATAAATTACAAAACAATGGCCAATTACACTTTGAATAGACATGTTAATTTACTAACGGTGAGAGTTAATTAGATACATTAATTAGTTCATTATATTACTCTAACAAATGATACTATCAGAATATTTATACGATTAAAATTTTACTATCTTTTGTACAAATTATGTGATACTTGACTCAAGATATTCGTGCTAACTGTTACGCGGCGCCTTCCTGAGATGCTTTGGAAGGGCGACGTAAGGCTAAGCAACC
>ML284184.1:0-12404 GCA_005239495.1 Nicotiana undulata
CCAATATGATAAAATAATAAGAACAATTCAAGCTTCAAACTACAACGTTCATGTAGCACCCAATAACTCTAGAACAAAGAAGCTATGAGATTAAAATAAGAAAAGAGAAGAAAAACTAGGTAGAAGCCTCCTCTAAGCATGGTGTGTGTTCCCCCACGTGAATTCCCTTTCAAAATATGTTTGCTCCCCTCCAAATTAGGTTTAGAACCCCTTTTATACGAGTTGGGATCGTGTAGGGCCGAAATAACATTGTCCCGAATGAAGAAGGAAAAATCCAGCAACACAGCGTCCAGGCCAGCGCCCAGCGCTGGAGACAGTACGTTTTTTGCAAGTTTCAATTCCTTAATCCTTATTTTGCATTATAAATCTCTATATTGTTGTCTCCACTTGGGGGGGACAAAACCCAAAGGGTGTCCCACCTTTTTTTTATTAATTTATATTTCTTTCTTTTTCTTCCGCGTTTTATTTAATTTTGCTCCAAATCTCTTGATCTTCACACCGCATTATTCCTACACAGTTAAATATAATATTAAGCACAAAATAATATAACTAATACTCAAATGACGATTAAAAAGTACCACAATGTGAGATAACAATGGGTAAATATATGCATTTTTGGCCGAACATCATGAACCGTTCGCCACGCACCGACCAACTTTTTTTCTCCTTTGATAGAGTTGGATTAGAAGAGTCAGCCTGCGGGGGTAAGCAGTTCTAGTAGAATAAGCTAGAAGATGACCAATCCCGCCCCATTGGTGTCGAGTCCGTTGTGAGAGGCGCTTAAAAGGCTGTTAAGGCATTAGACTCAGGGGTGAACCCAGTCTCAGCTCTGGTAACAAGAAGGAACTGAGCGCCCCGGCGAATAAAGAAAACCTGGAACAAAAATGGAAGCCTAAGCCTTCACATCCGATACTGAAAAATCATCAGTTGCAGAATCGTTTTTACAGGGCAAGCATGGTGAAGGCAGAATGGAAATAGAAAACTACTAAATGACAGAAAGGTGAGGGTGAGGTACTTTCCCCGGCATATGGAAAGAAAATCCAGGACGATATCTTTCAAAAGACGAGTAAGGGATGGAGAGAGGGAGGCTCTCGAAACCAACTTCCATGTCTGGATTGTCACGACCCAAATTTCCCTCCGCAGGATTTCGTGACGGCACCTAGTCTCTACGATAGGTAAGCCTAAGATGTGCGGAAATCAAAATGTAAAAAACAACACAATAATAGAGGATGAAGCAAAAGCAATACTATTAACCTGTGCCGCTCGGCATTTACAGCTTTACTCTGCCCAAAACCCGGAATATCAACAACGTCACAAGCTGTACACTAAAACTCTATACAACGAAATTGGAAAGTATTTATGTCTAAGTGCTATGACTATACTAGGATAAGGAAGGGGACTCGGAAGGTTCTGCGGACGCGGCAGAAATACCTCACGGTCTCCAAAAGCTGCTGCTACTCCTAACCTCGGTACTGTGTACTGGTACCTGGATCTGCACATGGGAAAAACATGCGCAGAAGGGCATGAGTACTCCACATTGGGTACTCAGTAAGTGTCAAGCCTAACCCCAGTCAAGTAGTGACGAGGTCAGATTGAGGCTCTACTGAGTTTGCAAATAAAATAATTATAATTTAACAGTTGTAATTAAATGGAATTAATTAATGGAAATTTAAAGTAAAGTTAGAAGGAATAATGTAAAGTAGCCCTCAACTCAGCACAACATATAACTTAATAGATAATCGTGCAATGCAATACAGGGGGAAAGCTCTCGGATCTCGGTCCATAGTCCCAATTTAAATATGCTATGCAGTACAGGGGGAAAGTTCCCGGATCTCGGTCCGTAGTCCCAATTTAAATATGTTATGCAGGATGTATACCGGATGCAGCGTAATTCAATAGTTTATGAAAACACTAGGCAATATAGAGTAAAATACTTCATCAAGGTTCAAATATTAGTAGTGAGTGGAAAATCAGGTAAAATCGGTTGACGTGTTTAAATCTTAAGTTGCTACTCAGTTTAGAACGATCACAATAATAATAGAATTGAAAATGGGGTATGACATAGAAAGAACGAAGGAAATCCAGTAAAATAACCCGTGCACGCACCCGTCACCTCACGTACACGAGGTTTTTTTATAGTAAAAAATCAGTTAAAATGCCTAAGGGAAACATCCCCAACACAAAGTTAGGCAAGCCACTTACCTCGACTGCGTAAATCAACTTTGTACCACTCTCTTGCCACGAGTATCCATCTATTCAATTCGATGGCATATTATGAATATCATTTCAAGAAATCAAAGTAACTAATTAATTCGAAGCTAATACCCGAAATTAGGAATTTTGACCAAAATGCCCCTCAGACCCACGTCTCGGAATCGGGTAAAGTTTACGTTTCCCGAACCCTCATTCCCCCACTAGTCTAACCATATAAGAATCTCTCATATCGGAGGTCAAATACTCAATCAAAAAACCCAAAATTTGATCTAAGAAGTTTCTTCATTTTCCCCAAGTTTCTACTCCAAATCTCGAAATTTAAGGGTGGAATTTAAGATTTGAATCTTGAAAATTAACCTATGATGGTTAGAAATCACTAACCTCGAATATCCAAGTGAAAATTTCCTCAGAAACCGCCTCTCCCGAGCTCCCACAATTCAAAAATGGTTAAGTAAGCCTTAAACCCTCGAATTCGGTTTTAACATTCTGCCCAGTCATTTCTTCTATGCGATCGCAGAACTTAAGCTGCGATCGCGGAGAGCAATAAACACACACCCTCGAATTGACTTATGCAATCGAGATAGGAGCTCTGCGATCGTGGACCTTCTGGCACCAAACCTATGCGATCGCATCCTAATACCTGCGATCGCGAAGAACAACCGCCAGACCTCCCCCAGGACTCGCAACTCAATGTGATCGCAGCCCCATGCATGCGATCGCGGAAGCCAACATTTCCCAACACTGCAGTCGCGATCACACTTCTGCGATCGTGTAGAACATCACCTGGCTCTCTCAATCCCACACTATGCGATCACAGGCTCATTCATGCGATCGCAGTGAACACTCGATTGCTGTAGAAAAACCAGCAAAACAGCTGAAGACTTAGATCCAAAATATACACGTTGAACACCCGAAACACACCCGAGTCCGATATAAAAATCTCGCCTATCGGCCGAAATCGCCGAAATTCTAACTTTCGTCAATTCAAGCCTAAATCTACATCCGACCTCGAAAACACAATCCGAACACAATTCCAGCTTCTTGTAGGCTGAACTCTCTTCTCTTTAGGCTCCGAGTTCTTTTTTTGGGGGATGTTCTAATTTACTAATGGCAACAGAGTGTAATAGAGCGTATAGAGAGTAATCCATAGAATGTAGTATGTGAGATAAGTAGAGAGTGTGAGTAATATTATGGTGAGGTGTTTAAAATAATGTGTGCTATTTTTTTGGAAGTTGTAGTAGTCTCTTGACACTACCAAGCTGTAATATTATAATGATATTATATTTCTCCGCTTGGGTATTGTATTTTACTCCGTTAAAAGATTTAGTGTTGTTGTTACTCTCTTGTGTTATTACTATTTTACTGTGCATAGTATTCTTAGGATGGATATTATTTTTCCGACCAACGTGGTATTATAGCAATGGCGAATAATGGTCCGTTGTGTTTTCAGTACCCTCGTTTTACAGAAGATAATTATGAGAAATGCGTATCTACGTATGAAAGTCATTTTTGGCTCCCAGGATGTGTGGGATATTGTAGACAGAGGGTATGAAAGAACCGATAATGAGGAAGCTGTGTTTAAAATGAAAAAGATGTATTGGAAAAGATAAGGAAGAAGGATCAACAAGCCCTCACGCTCATCCACCAATGTTTGGATGATGCCATGTTTGAGAAGGTTGCAGATGCCACCACCTCAAAGGAAGTTTGATATTTTACAAAATTCTCTACAAGGAGTTGACAAAGTAAGGAAAGTAAAACTTCAAACTCTAAGGGCTGATTTTGAAGTTTTAAAAATGAAAGAATCCAATGCATTTCTGATTATTGTTCAAAAGTGAAGGTCAATTGTGAATCAATTAAGAAGATACGGGGAGGACATATAAGATGTCTTTGTGATAGAAAAGATCATTCGCACTTTAACACCTAAATTTGATTTTGTGGTGTGTGCTATTGAATAGTCTAAAGATTTAGATTCTATGATGGTGGAGCATTTGGAGGGCTCCTCACAGGCCCATGAAGAAAAGATCAAGAGGAGAAGAGAAGTGCAATTGGAGCAAGTTCTTAAAACTCAGACTTCCTTTAAGGATTATGGAGGTGAAAGCAACTATAGAGAGAATGGACGGCGATGAGGCCGAGGCGATCATGGAAGAGGAAAAAGTAATGGCAACAACTTCAACAATGAAGAAAAAATCCACCAAACATTCAGAGGTCGTGGTCGTGGACAAAGAGGAGGAAGAGAACATGGCTACTACCAAAAACAAATGGACAACGGTATGAAAAATAAAAAATTGAGTGTTATAATTATCATAAATTTGGCCATTACTCTTGGAGAAAACTAAACTTGTTGACGACATGAAAGAAGAAGACGAGTCAATAATATTGTTGGTACTCAAAGAAAAAGACTTGGATGATTGTACCTCGTGGTATTTGGACAATGGAGCAAGGAATCATATGTGTGGATGCAAAAACAAGTTTGTGGAAATAAATAAGTTAGTGAGAGCTAGTATGTCCTTTGGAGATACCTCAAAGATTCAAATCGAAGGGATAGGTACGATTCTCATCTCCTGTAAAAATTATGGCCACAAGTTAGTTCAAGATTTTTATTATGTGCCAAAATTAAAAAGTAATATTTTGAGTTTGGGCCAACTTCTTTAAAAGGGATATGATATCTACATGAAAAATATACATCTTTGTCTTAGAGATTCAAGTGGAATTTTAATTGCTAAAGTGCATATGGAAAAGAAAAAATTATTTTCTATGAATCTTAAGACAATTGATGCAAAGTGTTGAAGGCTAATGTGCAAGATGAATCATGGTGTTGGAACATGCGATTTGGGCACTTGAACTTTGAAGCACTCAAATTAATGGGAGAAAAGAACATGATGCATCAACCATCCCAATCAATTGTGTGAAGCTTGTCATCTTGAATAAAATGCAAGGATGAATTTTCCAAAGGAGGCCAAGTCAAGATCAACCAAGCCGCTCCAGCTTGTTCATACCGATGTGTGTGGACAAACAAATCCACCTTCCGCTGGTAAAAGTGAATAATTTCTGCTCTTCATTGATGACTTTAGTAGAAAGATTTGGGTTTATTTCTTGAATAAAAAATCTGAAGCTTTTGCTGCTTTTAAAAATTTCAAAGTACTTGTGGAAAAAGAAAGTAGATATGAAATAAAATCTTTAAGGTCTGATAGAGTAGGCGAATTCATTTCAAACGAATTAAATGACTTGTGTCAGTCCTATAGAATTCGTCGCCCTCTAAAGGTACCTTATTCATCCTAACAAAATGGAGTTGCAGAGAGAAATAATCGAACAATTCTTAATATTTCTAGATGTATGTTGAAAGCTAAAAGTATGCCCAACGAACTTTGGGTCGAAGCTGTTTCTTGTGCAGTTTATTTGACCAACAGATCTCCAAAAAAAATGTTAGATATCAAACCTCTCAAGAAGTATGGAGTGGAAGAAAATCAAGTGTTAAGCACTTGAGAATCTTTGGGAGCATAGCCTATGCTCATGTGCCACAACAAAGGAGAGAAAATCTTGACGATCGAAGTGTCAAGCATGTGTTTGATGGCTATGCTATGAGTTCAATAGGCTACAAGTTATACAACTCAAGTAGTGACAAAGTGATGGTAAGCCATGATGTTGAATTTGATGAAACAATGGCATGGAATTCGAAAGCCCGGGAAGAAACTTCATATGATTTTCTTCCATAATATGTTGATGAAGAAGCACTAGAGACCGTGGAATATGTGCAAGATAAAACTCCACCTCATTTTCCAACTAATGTTGCACCTCCTTTTTCACAAGAAAGTTCAAATGAACAACCGCAAAGGACAAGGAGCATTCAAGAGCTCTATGATGGCACATAAGAAGTTATTAATTTTCACTTTTTGTATTGCCTCTTTGCTGATAGTGAACCAATGGACTTTGATGAAGCTGTTACAGACAAAAGGCAGAGACATGCCATGGAGGATGAGATCGAGTCAATAGAGAATAACAACATTTGGGAGTTAACAACTCTTCCTAAGGGTCATCGAGAAATAGGAGTGAAATGGGTATACAAGACAAAGAAGAATGCCGATGGAGATGTGGAGAGATACAAAGAACGACTTGTGGCTAAAGGCTACAAGAAAAGGCAAGGCATTGACTATGAAGAAGTCTATGCACATGTTTCCCGCATGGAGATGATTCGTTTGCTGATCTCTTTGGCGGCACAAATGAAGTGGAAAATCCATCAACTAGACGTCAAGTCAGCCTTCTTGAATGGCTATCCTGAAGAAGAAGTCTATGTCGAACAACCAGATGTGTTTGTGGTAAACAATCATGAAGATAAAGTGTTGTGGTCGAAGAAAGCTTTATATGGTTTGAATCAAGCCCCGCGAGCATGGAATAGTTGCATCGACAAGTATTTTCAAGATAATGAGTTTACTAGTTGTCTCCGTGAACATGGAGAAATCTTGCTTGTTTGTCTTTATGTTGATGATCTTATTTTCATGGGTAATAACCCAAGTTTGTTTGAAGCGTTTAAGAAAGATATGTCCCATGAATTTGAGATGACATACGTAGGGATCATGTCATACTACTTGGGCCTAGAAGTGAAGCAGATGGAGGATGGAATTTTTATCTCTCAAGAAAGTTGTACAAAAGAGATATTGAATAAGTTCAACATGCTCGATTGCAACCCCGTGAACATGCCAATGGAGAGTGGGACCAAGTTTGAAAGAACATGAAAAATCAAAATTAAGGGAGAGATTTATGGGGCCCATATTAAATAAAATAAAAAGAAAAAAAGAAAAAGGAAAAAGAAATGATTGGAGGAAGGGAAGGCAATGGTAGGCGTTGCAGAAGAAGTTGTAAAACCAATTTGAAGAATTGGTTTTGGAATTGAATTTGGGCGTTGCCCATTTTGCAACTTGCAACAACCAATTCTCATTGGTTCATCTGGACGGTAACTTTTCCTATAAAAGGAAGTAATTCGTTTCAGTTTCAAACACACCAAAAATCAAAGAGCACGATAAAGCATAGAGAGAGTAATCCACAGATTGTAATCTGTGAGATAAGTAGAGAGTGAGAGTAATATTATAGTGAGTTGTTTAAAATAAAGTGTGTATTTTTTGAAGTTGTAGTAGCCTCTTGACATTATCAAGTTGTAATATTATAGTGGTATTGTCGCGCCCCCTATTTCTCACGAAATCGTGTTCCGACATTGACAACTCTTTTAAAAGGAAGGAATGGTTATTAGAAGAGAGTCACCACCTAACGGATTAAGGTGTGTTAGGGCACCTATTGAAAATGGCTCAGGTTTACTAGTTGCGTCACCAAAGATCGGGTAAGGGCTCAAATTACCTCGAGGAGAAGGTGTTAGGTACTCCTCTAGGTCCACAATGGTGGGTCCTGGCCGAACTTAAATCATGTGAATTAGTCTAATAAAGAAGAGAGGGAATTATTTTAATAGGAATGCCGGGTCCTAAGTTTTTTAGCCTAAAGGATCACCCCGTGCAACATAAATAATACTTCGTAACTCCCCAAAGACAGGGGTATTACTCATATTATTCAGCGGGCATAGACTCTCATCTCTAGCTACCCGATTACTATCTTTAAGTTATTTACCTAAAGCACTCTAATCAATTCTAAATCGTACCCTATGCGTGCACTACCCGTCCCTTACCTATGGTCCAAGAGGCATTTGGACCTCTATTTTGGATGGTTTTAGACTTAACTTAGGTTGCTCAAAATCGCAAAACTAGGTGACATACAAAACAAGTGGGACTTTCATATAAAAGCACATAAGGGGGCTCAAGTTAGCCTCCACACTTAAGCAACAAATGCACGCAAACAAATTAGGCGTATTGACAGTTTCAAAAGTTAAGGTTGTTAGGTCCTGTAGACATGATCTCTATGCGATTCTAGATTTTAAGCATACTGGCAGTTATGTAAAGCAATTCTTAAGTGACTGCGTTGTTGCCTATTGATTATAATAAGAAGTGGTTAAACCTATAGACATGCTATCTAGGTGATTTACCTAGTAATAGGCAGTGATAAACAGCGAAGGATATTCAAAATTACTCAGTTATACATATAGGCATGCTTTCTAGTGCGTTCAACAAGATAGTGTTTAGAGCCCAATTTTAATACTTAATGCAGATGTTAATCACCCTATAAACATGATTTCTACCTTTGATGAATGAAATTGGTTTTAGCTCTTATAGACATGAGAAAATATGACACTAGCATAGCAATAAATTAAGAACCCTATATGCATGATATCTACAACTTGAGCAGAACAGTATGTAGACAGGCATTTTGCTCACACATTGGATATACAGTTCCCTATAGGCATGGTTTTTAACACAATTGAACCAAGTATTGAGCCTATAGTCATGATTTCTAACACAATTAAACCAAGTATTAAACTTATAGGCACAATTAAACCAAGTATTAAACCTATAGGCATGATTTCTAACACAATTATGTATTAAACCTATAGGCACAATTAAACTAAGTATAAAACCTATATGCAGGATTTCTACCCAATTTGATGCAAGTATACAAAACCCCTTTCCCAATTTTACTAACACCCCAAAATGTTATTACAAGTAACTATTACAGACCAGAATTAATGTAGTAAATTACAGAATAAATATAACTATAGGGAGCCTACAGCAGGCCCAAATACACCTGGACAGGCCAGGCCTTCAACCCACAACATCTCCAAAATTTATGTTCATAGATGCAAAATAACCAGTTGTTGAGTGATTTACCCATATATCGAAGCTGAGCATACAGAACCCAAATCCCTAGTGTGTCAGAGTTCCTAAGGGGTTCAAGAACCCAGGACAGTGCTCACACTAGGAGAGTTCACAGAGATCATTCAGATGAGAGATTAGAGACCATGTTCTAGTGTGTCAGAGTTCATAAGGGCCTCACATGGATCCCGAGTAGTGCTCACACTAGAGAGAGATCAAAGGACAGAACCAGAATAGCCTTGGCTTTCAGCCGACTAAGAAGAGAACTTAAGCAAGAGGTAAAGGAGAAAAGACTAAAATTGAGGGACAAGAATTGATGGGTTTAAACAAACACGACCAAGTTAAACACATTAGGAAAACAGTTAACCAAATCACATAATTTAAAACCAGCTTAATGTAAACTTAAGGCAACATTCACATGCTGATAAGAACATGTTTGCATGATTGATTAGGGTAATTATGACTAGGCAGGTTGAAACATGATTGGGAATTATGCTAAGTATGCATGAAACATTGTGCTAAACCACATAATCACAAAAAAGGGAGGGCATCATTTTAGCAATGGGGCAGGATCACAAACATACATGCCAAAGCATGTTCCAAAGATTCTGGATAGCATTAAAGGCACACAAATAGTAGATAAGCATTCAAGCATTGTTATGGAGGTCTAATTAACAGAATATGATTCATATCATGCCGAAGGTTTAGCCTAACACCTTAAAGTAACAATGCAAAACATGCTGAGATTACAAACAGATACTAAAGGGATGTGGGATCCAATAAGCATGTTGAGGGCCATGATGACTATTACTGAAAGTATCAACACAGACTACTACAAGGATGGGATTCAGGGGTAGGTGAATAGACATATTCATAAGCATTCGAGAGTCAATATATTAACTGAATAGGCCCTAAAAAAGTTCAGATTACCCAACAAGGCACAAATAGTCTTAGAACTAGTAGCATTAAGAGTGAGTAAATGCAAGAGTTAGCAGAGTGATGCTTAAAAGTGAACCAGGAACATGTTAAGCCAGGGATTTAGAGACGAGAACACATAAGGATGTAATTGCGAGGGTTAAGTAACTCAATAGTTAAATGATAAGTGTAAGAAAAGAACAAAAAATATGTGTCCTGAATTGACAATGAGAAGCAAAGCCCAGAATTTAATGTCCTTGGCTTCCAGCCGGCCAAGACCACAGTGTAGAATGAGAGATAGTAGAGTAAAATTTAGATCTAGTGAGGTTATAATGATTTTTCAAGTTTGTCCTAAAGAGAAAGGGGGAAGGGGTTTATATAGTGGCAGAAATTAGCAAGTAAACAATAAATCTTTATAAACTTGAACATAAAAAGGGAAACCGTAGCATGCAGAGTCAATAAAATCAGATTTAGGGGGGAAATAGGTAAACCCTAATTTCAGGGAAAGCAAATATTTACAGAAATGTAACAAAATCAGTAGAATATAGGATGAACATAGACATAATAACAATTAAAATCAAACTGATTTTGGTTCGATTAAAAGAAATCTGAAAACCCTAGATTTAGGGTAATTAAGAATCTCTAAGATACTCATAGAGATTCATACCATAAAAAAACGAGAACGAACACAGACGGAAAAGGTCAAAGATCTTAACCAATTTTGGTTCGAAAATAAAGAGATATGCTTACCATGTTAGGCAAACAATTATGTAACACCATTAGCGAGTAACCAGTAGTGAGAGGTGGTCAACAAGGTAAGGGAATCATAGATTGATTCCATTTTTGGGTTGGAATCGGAGGGGATAATAGGTTGACGACGCTAGGGTTTCATCAGAGGAGAAGGGAGGGTTTCAGGGTGGCGGGTGAGAGGGGAATGGGATTAGGGTTTGGGGGTTGGGTAATTTAAAAGTAGAGGTTAAATGTGGGTCGTTGATCTTAGAGATCAACGACCATGATTTTAAAGAATGGTTAGGGAGGGTTAATTAGGCGGGTCGCAATCGGGTCGTTTGGCTTTGGATTGGGGTTTATTGGGTTAGGGTTTTGGGCTTGTTTGGTCCGAAAAATTAACTCAAAATTGGGTCAATTTAAAAAAAAAAAATTAAAGGAAAAATAATTTGATGAAATAGCTAAATAAATATATAAAAATGCTACTTATGCAAATTAATATTTTAAATAATAATAGGATAATATAAAAAATGTAAATATTATTTTGACCCAATGAAATGTCAATTGCAATAAGAATGCAAAATATAAGCTATTATTGCAAATTTATGCGAATAACCTAAAAATACAATTGTAATTATATATAAAAAATGGCGTTGAAATATTTTTAAATATATTAGGGATGCAAATAATAATTTTAAGTGATTAAGTCATCACAAATAATTTAAAAGAGTAATTACTGAATTGAATGTAAATTTATGTAAGGAAAAATTAATTTAAAAGCTCTAAATTATAGAAAATTATAAGAAATACTTGTGTAAATCCTGTAAATTAATAATAATGCAAAAATGATATATTGAATGTATGTATATTATTTAAAAAAATATATGAGGGCAAAATTAGGTATCAACAGCTGCCCCTCTTTTCCCGGGAATGATGAAAGAGTTGTCAGGTAAAGAAATGATGACCGATTTTGATCGAATAGGGTGATTTGAAAGATATAGGCTGCACTCTGATTTTTGAGCTGCCTACATATACCTTGTTTTACAGGAATCAGGTCATGTGTAGTTCTGGATCCAACGGTGGAACGAACCGATGGAGTTGTTGTAAGAATGGTCGTGTGTTTCGGAAAAGGTCCTTCTGAGTGGGATAGTATCAGATGAATTTGTGCGAAGTCGTGAATGTGAATTTGAAACGTAACAGATGTGTTATAGAGTAAGTATCTGAACAACCATAGATAGAGGTAAGTAATTGATGAGAGTCAGTTACGTTTGAAATAACGATAGGGTGTGAATGATGTGAGCGAAAATCGGAGCGAAGGTTGCTCCTGTTTGAAGAAAGGTTATTTCTTGGATTACCTGCACAACTTAAAGCACGATGCACACAAATATATATAGGCTATTGCGGAATTTAAATGATGCAAATTCCCTTTGGAACATAAAGATTGTCTTCGGACGGTGAGGATGACGTCCTTAGATCATGACGTTATGGGCCATGAGTTGTGTGATACGCTCAATTTACACCTTAAAAGAGTGCAAGCGATCGTTGTCAAATATAGTAACCCAACAAGGTTGGGGTCGAATCCCACAGAGAACAATATGAGGGCGATTAGGAATGCTAGAGAGTTATCACTTATCGCGCAATGCCAAATAATTAAGATTTTGGGTTTTTGATAATTGTTTATAGCTAAATGCGAAAATATAAACTAACCTAGAAAGAAATTAAAATGATCAATGGCAACAAGAATGAATGCATCGGAAATTACACTCAAGTAACGATCCAATGTATTTCACGATTTTACAAATA
>ML284185.1:0-13379 GCA_005239495.1 Nicotiana undulata
TCGCAAGAAACACATTGTAAAGCTCCCTTACGAACCTGACTTTGATGAAAAAACCATCCCCACGAAGGCTCGTCCGATCCAGATGAATCATGAGCTAACAATTCACTGTCAAACAGAAATCAATGACCTCCTTGAAAAACGCATCATTTCTCCAAGTAAATCTCCTTGGAGTTGTGCTGCCTTTTATGTCAATAAAAATTCCGAGATTGAACGAGGTGTCCCTCGGTTAGTCATAAATTATAAACCTCTGAACAAAGCACTTCGTTGGATTAGATATCCTATCCCAAACAAGAAGGATTTACAAGAAGAATATGGGTTTCAGGCTCGATATTTGAGGCCCAGTGGCATCAAATTATCATTAATAATTATGTGTTTTAAATTCAATATTTTTATAATTTTGTCTGTTTGTTTTATAATTAAATTATTAATTTTTCATTATTTAATTTTAAAAAGTATATATATATATATATATATATATGGGTTCCAGGTTCGATATTTATGGCCTAGTGGCACCAAATTATCATTAATAATTATGTGTATCATATTCAATATTTTTATAATTTTGTGTGTTTGTTTTATAATTTAAATTCATAATTTTAAATAACTTAATTGTACAAAGTTTACATTTTCAACTACCAGTATAAGATACTTAAACTAAAGGGATTCCACGCTAAAATACTATAATTTACTACGCTAAAAGGCTCTACATTTTACTACACTAAAAAATAATCTAAACTAAGTATAAACAACAAATACAAATTTAATCACAAATAAAATACAAAACGGCATGGAAACACAAATATATAAATCTGGATATTAACAGACAAATTTATTTCACAATTTTATATTTTTTTTATAAAACACTAATATTTAAGTCCGGACAAATGTAACATACTAGTTTCGCAAATAAAACGCAAAAGGAAATAGAACACATTCAAATCAACTAATATGCATTATTATAAAAGTTTCAACATAAAATAAACGAAATACCTCGATTTAGTATTTTCGGAAAGCAAATTGGTTGAATATTTGAGTCCGAAAGAGTGAACCCACAATAATACGATCTCTACTCTGAAGTGGGACCTACATTCTACACCTTTTGTGTGACGGGGGGCCCATAATTTTTTTTTTAATTGGACGCGCGGGAGGGGGGGACCAAAAATGGAGAGAGTTAAAAAAAATGGGGAGGGGGCGATCTTGTTTTGGGGAAGATGATGAGGTTTTAAAAAGGGGGTATAGCGTCGAGTATTTGGACGCTATACCAGGTGTCAGCTTTTTCAGCGTATAGCGCCCAAATACTGGACGCTATACCTTAACAGCAAAAGTTACTGTTAAGGTATAGCGCCCAGTATTTGTGCGTTATATATATAATGGTCTCTCTTTTTTTACCACCTATTTGTGTTCTTTTTGTCCAAAAGGACAATATTAAGGTTCCGGACTCGGCGATCTGGTCTTGTGGAAGACGATGGGGTTTAAAAAAGGGGTATATCGTCGAGTATTTGGACGTTATACCTGGTGTCAGCTTTTTCAGCGTATAGCGCCCAAATACTGGACGCTATACCTTAACGGCAAACGTTACCGTTAAGGTATAACGCCCAGTATTTGGGCGTTATATATATAATGGTCTCATTTTTCTTTACCATCTATTTGTGTCCTTTTTGTCCAAAAGGACAATATTAAGGTTCTAGACTCTTTCTTGGATGCAGGTACTGTTTAGCAGGCAAGAAACCTGCTTGTACTGGTACTTTTACAACTTTAACAAGTAAAGTAACTTGTTACATAGCTAGTTATCTTTTAGGCCAAATACATAAACTTGACATCATTTTCTACTCTCTTTTTTTTAGTTCGTTTCATTTAAAAACTTTAACTAACCCTTTAATGTATCACTTAAACACTAAAATTCCATAAGGCACTCTGCATGTGAATCACATATAATGAGCACGGGAATGTAAATAGTCTGACTAGACTATTTTAACGGTAAAAATCCTAAACCCCACGTTATATTAACCCCATTTCCCCTTTTCTTATTCTTGTCAAGCCTTAATTCCTTTTCTTCAATCTAAATTTCTCTAGCAAAATTGAAATGTTTTTATCCAATTTGAGCTAATCCCCCGTCCTCCTTCTTCGATTTCTGTTGAAGCTTTCTTCACATCTTCTCTCTCAGTTTGTTGCTTGACAGTGTGTGAAAATTCACGGAGGACTGATCCGTGTTGATTTGGTTAGGCATGTGTGTTGAAAATCTCGTGGAGTTCGGCAAACCCAAGCATAAAGTATTTTGTATGCAAAAATGGTAGTAAGTGTATATTTTGTAATCTTTTCTGTTTCTTTGATCTTGTTATTGTTATGAATTTGCAGTTTTTAAAATTGATTTAGTTGGATATGTTTTAAAGGACAAAGGAGGGTGTAATTACTTCAGATGGTTTGAGGAGACATTTTTTGACCCAGCAAATAAAGTTATTTTAGGGCTTGTTGAAGAAAGCCAAGGCCTCTAATCAAGAAAGGGAACGAGCTAGACAATGGAGGAATAAGTTGTTATTTGTTATTCTACTAACTGCCATAATTATTTGGTTGTGCTGTTGTTCTTGCGATTGTTGATGCCAACAGAATTCAAAAATGGCTGAAGGTGGTTGATAGTATAAAAATGAGGGTGGTTGTTAGTGTTCTTAGAGTTTAGAGTTTTTTGGTAGTTGTTGTCTTCTATTGTTTGGATGTTGTTTGTGTAATTTGTGTAACAAGTGTTGTAGGATGTTTACAGCATATTTAGTTGTTGATGTAATTTACAATATTTGAATCATGTTTTGTTCGAATTGGTTCTAAGAAACAGTTGTCGGAATTCTCATTTGGTGCATATTGTAGAAGTTGGTAACACCATGAATGTTTTGTGACTATTGATTCTAGTGTTTAGGTAATGCAACCAAATGGTACGAAAATTATAACAAACTGGGATTGTGTAATCCAAACATCACAAAATTTCAATAGAAAATTTAAGATATAACCTGCTCATAGCTTGTTGTAGAATAAACAACTTGCAAGACACAATTTGTAACCATAGATAACGACTTCAAACATAATAACAAAAGGGAATAAAATCGCATAATCCAATAGGTTCTATAAATGTGAAAAAGTGTAGCACATTACATATAGTCAAACCATAATGGCAAAATGAGGTTCAACAAAATACAGTAGGTCCTTGACAAGTCACTAAAAACTACTTGTTGTAATCCAAGTCACTATAGAATCCATACTGCTATTACATTACAAATTGTTGCAAACTAAAGACTGTCAACTACAAAATCCTAATCATTATTTATTGGCAAATTTATCCATGATCACTTGAGTTGCAACTTTTTGTGACGGTTGTTGATTTGTGGGTTGTCCAACTTTGTTTCTTCGACTTGCACTCATTTGCTGAAGTTGGAAAGTAGTAATTGCATCTCCTCAATTCCATATTAATCTTGGTAGCCTAATTCCATCACTTGGCTGCACATTTGCGGTACTACTCAACCTATTCCCCTGGTAGATAACCCTTTCACCAGTAGTACCATTCTGAAAATGTGTAAAGTCTGTAATATAAGATAGGGAAAGTCAAAGAGTAACAGAACTAAATTTGTGAATTGTACTTACATTGAGGATTGTTCTTCTGGTCTCCGTGTTAGTGTAGCATCCAATATCCAACATGTCTTGGCCATTTTTGTCCAGCAGCAAGTGAAAATACAGTTGAAGATCCCTTTTTCACACCAGTTGAAGTTCCTCTTCCTCCTGATATTGGGACCCCTTCCTCAAGGAGCATTTTTAGGAATAACATCTGGGAATACATCCCAGGTAGGTTTAATTTATGTACTACTTGCTTTTTCTCTGCCCCTTCCCTTGCCCCTTCCTCCGGTAAATGCACTTTTTTGGGTACTATTGCCACTTTCTTCGGTCACTGTACTTGTTTGGGTACCATTTCCACTTACTCCAGTCACTACACTTGTTTGGGTACCATTGCCACTTTCCCCGGCAATTGCACCAGTTGGTGTACCATTGCCCCTTCCTCCGCCCCTTCCACCAGTAGTTGAAAACTCTCTAGGGCCGCTCTAAAATAAAAAAGTGAAAATGTAGTGAAGGTACAAAAATGCAGTAAGTTACATAAAATACAATGAAGTTCAAGAAATGCAGTAAGTTACAGAAAATACAATGAAGTTCAAGAAAATGCAACAAAGTTAACAAGCAGCGAAATTTCAAGAAAATGCAATGAAGTTCATACCCTTGTTGGGCATCTTTTTTTGTCGTGGCGAAGTTGATGACATTGTGAACAAGTCATTTTAACTCCTTTATTGGACATCTTGCCCCTTTTTTTTGCTGGTTCATTCTTGGCCTTTCTTTTATTTTTTGGGGGTCTACTTGGCATGTGCTGGTGGTTCAATCGGAGGATTGTTACTCAATGGCCACATTTCTAAGTTAGGAATTGGCTGAATCGAGTGCCCATAAGCTGTAAGAATTTATCCTTTCTGTACCAGTGCTCCACATGTTCATATGGATCCTGATGCAAGTAAAAATATGCACACACTGCATGTTCACATGAGATGCCTTTGAACTTTCACAACTTACAAGTGCAGGTGTTGAATATAGTATTTACTACAAACCTTAACTCCATCTGTTTGATTAAAATCCATTCTGGACATTCCATATAACTGTGCACTGTCTAGCTAACTCCTTGTTATCTTCTAATATTAGCCTAGCCATAGGTGATATATCTGAAATACATGTCTCAGCAAACCTAATCATATCAACATATCTAGCCATGATCATATGCCTAATTTCTTCTAGCAAGGTAATAATACTCTTGTGACTAGCAGCCAATATTCATGAATTAAAAATCTCACACATGTTGTTCTCTACTATGTCATACTTGGAATGTTCTTGAAAGGAAGCTCGACACCATGCCCCCCTTGGATACTCCATCATGTTTTCACATATATTCTGTGAGCCAAGTCTCCTCATGTTCTCAACTTATTTGTTGTATCTAAAAACATAGTTTGCCTTTGAAACCTTACAAAATTGCTTTCTTCTTTCGTCACCCTTCATTTTTTTGACCAATTGGACCATATGTGCCTTGCACACATCCCGACTTCTGCATCAGGCATCAAGTCCTTCACAGCTGCCAAAAATTCCTACATAAAAATCTTGGCAGAATAAAACACTAGGAATTAAAACCAAAAAAAGGTACTACTGTTAACAAGCAAGAATAGCAAAATATTTACCTTCTGCATGTATGTTATAACTGTTAAACCTTGACCGTATCCTAGTTGTAGATCTTCTATTAAGTGTCCAATGAACCAGCTCCATGAATGTTTGTCCCATGGTGTACAATAGCCCATGCAATATGAAACATCTGTTGGGCCTATTTCTTCCTACAACAACCAACAATTAACCATTGCAATGTCCTTTTATAAGCACCCACCAAAGTCAATGATCTTCTTACAACCTTCTAGCCAACCTTTCTTCAAGGCATCAAAACAAACATAAAAGTAATTTAACAAGTTCTTACCAGATTGATTTTCTGTCAATTTCTACCCAACAAGAGCTATCACGATTTATTTCTTTAATATTGTAAACATAGTCCCAAAGACTAGCAAACTCCAACTTTCAATCCCCCATAAACTTTCTAAGAACTATTTGTTTGGCTCTATAAGTAATTTTTCTTCCAACATACAGTACCAAATTCTCTCTAACAAGTTCCTGAATTTCCCAGATCCTCGTGTAAGGTGAAGCAGTTAGCTCTTTTTTGAATTTGTTAGTAATGTACTTGGAATTGCAAAACTTGTTTGTGTTCAATGGTTGACGCTTGTGAATAGGATAGTATTTTTCACCATAAAGTCATTAGAATTCCTATCAATACTAACAAACAACTCTCATCTGCATCTTTTATGTTTACACTATGCTTCTCGTTGGGTCTAAGCTTCAATTGAACCTTGTACTCAACTGCATAATCAGTCACTACCTTCCCAAATACTTTAGCACTCTCAGTTATCATGCCCAATTCAAAATTCTAACCTTTGTGCTCTTCCTTCCACTTGGAATGTCAACACCTGGCTCAAAGTCCACATCGAGCTCTTCACTAGTGTCATCATTTTCAGCATCTGAACTATCTATGAATTACTCATCACCTCCTAATCTACCAGCATATTTCAGCCATTTTTTTCTCACTCTATATCTTCAAAACCTCTGCCAATTCCAGTTTCTCCTATTGGTACTCTAGCAGCTTCAGGTTATTTCTTTCTTCTGCTAGCCTTCTTTTTATTTCTCCTATCATTTCTTATGACTCTCAACTCCTCATCAACCTTACTATCATCCTCGTTAGGAATTTCATCTACATCAGACTCACTACTAATCACATCTTATTCAACCCATGCTTCACCACCTATCACATCATCTTCTGCAACAACAGAACCATCTTCATCAGCAATAACATCCTCTACAGTTGGTTCTTAAGCAACAATTGGTTCTTCAGTAGAAAAATCATCAACAGAAACACCAGCCTGTGACTCTTCAAGTAGAGGCTCTGTGTATTTATATTATCTGGATCACCTTCACTTGTTGCTCTAGATGACTTATGTAATGAGTCACTACTATCTTGAGTAATTTTGGCCTACATATATAGCCAGCTAGGACAACTGTCTCAACAACTTCATCAATAACATGTAAAACATACACATTTAATTCTTCATTTGTACAGTGGCAACCAATATTATATAATTGTTTGTCATTTTTCACAAACACAAATTATTTAGTATTAGGGTTAAAGACCTAAAAAAACAATAGTGCGGTAACCCACACCCCTTATATAATAATCAAATTCAAAAAGGGAAAAGTGGTCCTGATCAATAGAAAATTCGTTCACATCTATTGGTAACATATTTTGCATCTGGAGGATCGGTAAAGGTCCACCATGATGAAAGAGTACAAGAATAAAGGTGGCCCCAGGCATACTTTACCCTACATTGACAAAGGCGAAGCAAGAAAAAACAAAGGCAAGTCAGAAGGATTCGTTAAAAAAGAAGAGAAAAAACTCGAAATTTGGGTCTGACATTTCAAAACCCAAATTACTAACATGCACCCAAATTAAACAACAAACAACCGAAGATAAACAATAAATGTTGCTTACCAGTATCAAAAGGAAGACAAACATATGGAAGCCGATAGATTTGGGAGCATGAGCAAGACATTCAGCCGATGAAAAATCGTCGCATTAAGGTTTTTTTTATTCTTACGGACTGATGGAGATAAAAATGGGAATGGGTTATTAGTTATTAGGTGTAATAACTGTGACAGGTCAACCCGGTACCCAAGTAAATTACGTGGACAACAGATCCACATGGCGTACATTTATTGGGCTGAAATTACATATGCACAACGCTTGCACACACACGCTTTTGTTTTGTATGGGTCGAGATTTTAGTGTTTAAGATTCATGCAATAGCGTGAAAGAAGTCCTACTAAACTAAAGAAGCAGATGAAGCATCGAATCTTGGAGAAGAATATGATCACATAGCACAACAAACCGCTAAACTATGTGCGCACGATTTCTCTCCTATCACATTTAAGGGTTGGTTGAAGTGTTTAAATGGAACGGACTAAAGAATAAGTAGTAAAGTGAAAAGTGGTCTCAACTTTAAGAGGTTGTCGATGTATTTGGCCTTTCTTTTATATATCATTATTATTAAAACAATATTTAAGTAATTACCAAGTGTTACACCAACGATTCACCTTTCTTTTATCCGAATTATAATTTTATCATAATCTCTTCTAAAATTTCTCTTGAAATCAAAATCAAAATTAATACAATATGACAATATTTGAAATATTACTTCGTAAGAACGTGGCGATAAAAAGAAAAAGTTTGAGTAATGGATTATTAATCATTGTAAAAAATTTAGAAATAACTTGATTTACGACAGATAACTAAAAATAGGGATAGTTTTAAAAATTAATCGAAATTTAGCCATTTTTTCAAGTAAAGATAAATCTGAACAAAAACACTTTTAAAAATCCTTCAAACATAATATGCAAAGTTCAAATTTTGTTGCACATAATCCAGCATATTATGTTGTCTAAGATTTTTGACCAGATTTTATCTCCGCATAAAATAGTTGTAATTATTTTTCAATAACTTTGCAGACTTTTTTTTATTACCAGTCCGAAAACTAGTTAGCCACCCTATTTTCATGTACAATTCCTTTATAACGAATATTGGTTGACTATGATGAGCTCCAAGGGAGGTCAATATAAATTGTACAGCACTAAAAATCAACAGATCCACTTTGATGCTTAAAAAGAATATTTACCATTGTGAGTGTTATTCAATAATTCAAATAGCTGTTGTAGCAACATCGACATCGTCAGATTCATCAGCTATCATTTCATCACGAAATAACAGTTTAAGATATGGAAGAACTCTTGGAAGCATGGGTAGGTCTGCTAAGTTAACACTCATCATATCAAAAGCAATGCATGTTTTGTGCATGTGTGTTTCATCGAAAACTGGAATTTTAGGGTATCTTTGACTGAAGTGAGTGAGGATGATACGATATGCTCCAGCAGAGTCCCCTACTTCGATGGCTTCCTGTGTTGTGCTATGATTTCTTGCTATGGCTTCCTCCACCATGCCATCTTCAAAGGTAGCCTGCAGTAAGCACCCGAAATAATAAACTACAAATTTTCTTCAAGTTGAAAGTTGCAAGTGAAGAAAAGAAGATAGAGAAACCAGATCCAACTTAAGACGAGGTCAGCCACCAGAAGGTGACTCCATAAATAGCAACAGAAGAACACATGTAACGGGAAAGAGGCAGAAAAAAGACTAGCGAAATTAAGTTTGTAGAAATCATAACATAGAACTCGCACTGACGACATCATGAGCTATGAGAACAACAATTGCAGTTCAAGAAGGAAAAATATTCAGAGAAACAAGCTATCTATTATGCTGTTTCACTTTGCATGATAGTAGGTAAAATGAAAGTTTGAGATCTTGTATAATGCTGAAATGGGAACATGTGGCAACAATAATTTTCATGATAAGCGTTAAGCAAAGAGTACAGTATAGTATGTGGTAACATGCTAATATTAGGAACGTAAATAGTAATCTGGGACAGCCAAAAATAAACAAATAACGGAATTTGGGAAAAATACTTGTAATCAAAGGGGAAAACCAAAATGACACTATAACAACTTGCCTCATGTATGAGAACCGTTGCACCACGTGAAGCTTCAACTAGTTCTGGACAAGGCCTAGTGTCACCAGAGTATACAATTTTCCATCCTGGTATCTTCTTCCCAGTGCTATTAGTCCTATCAGCAGCCTTCAAGACAGCGCCATATGATTGTGGACAATGAATAACAGGAAAGCTAATTAATGCCTCCAATCCTGCTTCTCCGAGAATTTCCTTTAATGTCTTCAGCAATGGGAATGCAGCCGCTGCATCAACCGGACTGCCTGGCCTCTTCCAATAACTCTCCATACGGCTCCCTTTAGCAAATAAGGTAGAACCATTCTTTTGGTCACTTGGTAAACATGCACTCTCACTAACATCCTTGTCTCCGTTTGACTCAAAAGTCTTTAATGAAACTTCTGTAGTATGCCTACAATCGAGGAACTGCATATCTAGATCCTCAAGTTTTTGGTATGCATCAAGGAATCTCTTAAGCTGTCGTGGGCCCACGACAATTAAAGGTTCATGAGGAGTTCCATTGAGCAAATCGCGTCGGAGAGCGAGTATTCTTGCAAGACCAGTATGATGATCAGCATGAATATGAGAAATCCAAATACACCTTAAACCTTTTACGGCTTCATCAGCACCTTCAATACCAAATCTGTTCAACAAGAAGCACATTATCCCCCTCATCGGAGGTTAGACAAAAACCATATGCAAATAGAAAGTTGATGCTTATGAACTTATATAATACCTTCTTTTGAGCTGTCCCAATGTCCCTTCACCACAATCTAACAGAATGCTTCCCTTCGAGAAAAGATTGACAAAAATAGAACTAACATTCCGATATTTTGAAGGCTGAGATGAACCAGTTCCAAGAAGAACAATCTCAACATCCTCTCTTGTTACACCTTCCAAACAACTAGGTAATGCAGTTTCATGCAACCAGGGCTCTTCGATCATAACTTTGTTAGCCTGGATGGTCGCACTGCCTCCATTTGTAACATTAATGCCATGCAACATCTGGGTAATGTGTTCAGAAGCATCTAAGATTTCAGGAATTTCTGATACTAACTCTTCTATGATTTTTGACCGAGAAGTAATTTCAGGAATACTAGATCTGTCTAACCCAAGCTGCGCATATGGACGAAGATGAAACTGTTCCACAAAAAGAAGTTCAGTTTGAATGATGTCCAACCCAGCATCAAAGCCAAACAAAGCATGAGGTGACTCGCAGTAATTTTGCAGAAAAGTTCAAACGCATTCCTAACAAAATGAAACCATAAGTTGGCATACAATTTTTTTGTAAGTAAAAATTGGCATACAGTTTCTAAGTTCTAATTATGCGTCAGAAGCAACTGGATCAAATCATATGAACTTTCTCACCTTGAGGAGGTTCTCTGCCGTTATAACTTGACATGAAGCTGGAAGAGAGAACTGCAAAAAAATGATAATGATAATTTCTCAACTGAACAAGCACACCAAGATCAAATCCTGTCCAAAGTAAACTCATCTTTTATTCAAACATAATTCCAACATAATGTACCTCACTTGGGATCTTAGAGACTGAGGATAACCGCTTCAACTGCGGAAGGGACCAAAAACCGGGCGCAGGAAAGAATTGAGGGCACAAATAATTCAGTCTCGAGGCGATTCTTGCACTCGACTTCAGAATTGGAATTTCAATATTCTTCCTGTGATTTGTAGAAGAAAAATCATCTTAGTCGGTATAAGCAGGAAATAAAATAACAGCACAATGCTGCATTTCAGCCTGAAAAGATGAGAACATTATAAGGTTACTCACGGCTGATGTCCTGCCATGATGTGCTGCGCCTCACCAAATCTTGACATCCATTGCTGATATTCAGTTGTACATGTTACTGAAGCAGGACTAAGGTGTATCACACAATCAACTTTTTTGCACATTTCCTTGGATTGTTCGGATGGATATGAGTAATATGGAGTGAGAGTATGTATAGACGACAATTCTTGCAGATGAGATGGTGTTGGGCAGTCAACGACCAGTACAATAGGACCAGGAACAGAAGGCCCCAATACATCACTGGGATGAACCTGCGCAATGCTTATTGAAAACAAATGAGATAAGTACGAAGTAAAGTAACAGCAAAAAATAATCCCTTAACCTACCATGATATCTTGGCGATCCGACTGTACTGAATTCCCAAGTTGCAATTCACGGTATTTTGGGCCAGGCCTCAACCCAAGAGCAGCAGCCCTTTTGGGATCAAATTTTCCTTTAATTTCAGGCAACTCACAAATATATACCACCGAAAGATCCCCAGGCTTTAATGCAAACTCAGTTGTGGAATGCATCCTCCGCACTGAAAGGGTTTCTGCCAAATGATTGGTACCGACTAGTGGATCATCCAGCTCAGAGGATTCTTCCTTTGTCGTGTCAGACACTTTTGAGTAACGTGGCCGCAACAAAACAGCAGATATTTTGACAACCTCATCGTTAACAGGAACATAGAGATCATCACTCGTCCCTGAAGCAGCACTACTAACCTTAAATGATCCAACAGTTGGGCCAAAACTCTGTGCATGGACCATGGCGGCATTTGGGATGAATGATTTCATTGCATCGACCAAGTACTTGAGATCAGAAGGACCCCATAAATTGACCTTCAAATTAAAAATTGTAATTGGCATTATTTTGTAAACACCATTTATTTTTAGCTAATTATCTCATCAATATATTATAAGTAAACCAAGCCAATATGATACTCACAGACATTCCTTCTTCTCCCATGCCAGCCAAAGTCAACAAAAGACCTGCAAGTAAAAGGATTTAACATATTTAGTTGTTCTTAATCGACCTATCATTGAACCAGCACTTCTACATTTCCAGCGTTGATTGATCTAGGCACTCAATAGGCTAAGAACCTTCATTTCACTTTTAAGAAACTATGTAGTAACAAACCTGGCAGTCCACCGGCAGTTTCCGAACAGACTCGTGATAGAAATATGTGATCAATCTGGGAAAGAAGAAACAAAAGAAAAGCTTATATTTATCTTTCTCTACACAATCAACATCATACCCAGGAAAAAACAGTTGGTAAGTATAAACCTGACTTAGAACAAAAGAATTATGAATCTCCATACCTTTGACAGCTTAATTTTGTGCTCTGTGCAGAAGCGTTGCAATCCCTGGAGCAGAAAGAACAATTTTAGGTGTAACGGAATAAGTCCTCTCTGTCCTAAACCTCTTCACAAAGGAAATAACAACCAAAAATAGAGGTAACAAATGCATAGGGATAGAAAACAGTCAGCACAACAACATGTGAAAAGAAAACCCAGTAATTTAGTCATGAGAAGAAGTAGGATTAAAATTTTGGAAAGAAACCTCTGTAAGTAATTAAATACTAGAAATAAGGTGACTCCTCTTTCAAGTCAGATTAATATTCTTCTTCCCGGAAGAGGAGGGCCTAACATTTCAATCAAACAGAAACAACGGAGGGACCAAGTGCCACACTCAATGGATTTGAATTTCACAACGACAAAATACTTTCTTTTTTTTTTTAGCAACGACAAAATACTTACTTCTCCAGCATTAAAAATAAACCTCTGTTTATCAAAGAAGAGAAGAACTGAGGGTGCTGTATCTTGTGTATCCATGCCGGTCCCAAGTATCTGCGGGGAATTTAAAGAAAGAAAAGAACTTAATGATTTTTCTATTTCTTCTTCACGCGGAGATGAGGGAGGAATAGTATCAGTTATTATATTAACATAATCACAAATTTAGGCATGTATTGGGAAATAAGAAGCAAATCCAACCAGATTATTCTTTATGGGTTCAAGTATCTGATCAAAATCATAGGAACTTTAGAATCCCTTTATGCAAAATTAGATTATCAAGTCTGTGACTTTAAACCAGCCAGAAATGCTAAAAAATAGGCTTTATGTTAAGTTACTTTTCTATAATTAACATAACGATCATGTTGAGTAAAATTAGTGTGTTATAGGGTGTGTTACTGTGTTTGGTACGAAGGAAAAGATTTTTCCAATTTTCCCATGGTTGGTTGGCCTAAATGTTTTGGAAATATTTTCCTCATGAATTCATTTTCCTCCAACTCCTTCTCAACCTTCCTCATCCTATTCCCCATTCCCACCAACTCCCACCAATCCAACCTCACACCCCACCCTCATCCACCCACCCCCAACCCCAACCCC
>ML284185.1:19014-102988 GCA_005239495.1 Nicotiana undulata
GGCTTTCAAGACGGTTTGAACACGTGTGAATAGATTAAATTACCACAACAATGTAGCACATAAACATGGCATGATAGACATGGTGATCAAAGAATTATTTCCAAGATAGATTGGGTGTTGCCTTGGTTTATATTTGGTGATTTCAACTTAGTGTTGAAAATAGATGATAGAATTGGTGGGAATCCTATTACTATGGGGGGCGTGGATTTCAGGACTGTTTGAACACATGTGAATGGATTAAATTACTACAATAATGTAGCACATACACATGGCATGATAGACATGGTGATCAAAGAATTATTTCCAAGATAGATTGGGTGTTTGTCAATAGGGACTGGATGGATCAGATGCCTGCCTGCCTATAGTGCCATTGTTGTGCCAGAAGGAATGAGTGATCATTGTCCTACAAATGTCAAGCTAACAAATGCTCTTATGCTAATGATAAGACCCTTCAAGTTCTGTAATACCTGGGTACAACATCCGCAGTTCTTAACTAAAGTACAAACAGTATGGAATTAGTAAACGGATGGATGTGAGATGCTTCATATTGTCAAGAAGCTGAAGATCCTAAAGAAAAGTTTGAAAGAGTTGAATCGAGGTACTCTAAAAAATATTGTAGATGAAGTGGAAGAGCTCATAGAGGAATTAGAACAATGATCTATTTGAAATCCAGGTACCTCTTATAAAGATGAAGTGTTCATGCAACAAATAAGTAAAGTTACTTGATTAAAACTAGGGGATGATAACACAAGATACTTTTACTCAGTAATAAGCAAAGAAGAATACATCAGGCCATTACCCAGTTGAAGGATAATCAGGAAGTGGTTCATACTGTAGCCAACTAACAATCAATACAGTCCAAATAAAATTTATAGGAAACGGTGAAGAATTATATGAACCTTTACATATTAACCCAAGGCCTGGTAGTACGAATCATGAGCTTCTAAGAATTTGAAATTTACAAAGCTAGTACAAATAAATACACGATCTGTTTGAAAGTTACATAAACAGATTAGCAAAATCTAAAGCTACCGAGGACAAGTGGAAGCTATATTCCGTAATGCACGAACATCTTCAGAGTCAGCTCCCGACATCACCAGCAACTTCACTCCAAAATCTGCATGCAAGGTGCAGAAGTGTAGTATGAGTACAACCGACCCCATGTACTCAATAAGTATCTTGTCTAACCTCGTCGAGGTAGTGACAAGGCTTTTTAGTTAAAAGATACTCACTGATAAAACATGCACCGTAGACTAGCAATAGAACTATACTATGATATAACAGAAAAGAGTACACGAACCAAATATGCAAAGCAATAACCGAGTACTGGAAGAGATCTCAATTTAACATTTTCCAATATCTCGACCAATATTTTACTTAGAACGAAAACCAATAACCACGATAGTCACTCCATAACTTTCATAGCGTGAGGAATGTTCTCAGATATCAAGTCAATTCCACGGTAACACCCTTCGTGCATGTATCTCGTCCTCACCAAATATGCATATAACAGTACCAACCAGATGCCAGAAATACCGATAACAGTATGATAAAGTAGGAAATACACAAGTGGCAATAATGAATGATGATATACATATGTGCAATAGTAATAGACTAGGCGAAAAACATAGGAGTAATGACAACAATTAGGAAATAGTAACATAAACTTAAACTGACTAGCATGGTGGAGGCCTAAATATGGATATAACGAATAAGAGGGGAAAACATGATCTTTATAAGTTATCAAGTAGAGGCATGAATGACTAACATGGTAGAAGACATGTACTAAAGTGCATGTGAGGACCCAAGGGGTCATGTTATGAATTAAGACTCCGTTCTAGGCTTATTAGCCATAAAAAGATTAAATTTAACTACCTCGATTTATGTGCACAGTCTGGGCGTGAAACCGGAAAGCTTTTATGTGAAAATATAAGAAATAATAATTTTTAGAATTAAAGTTTGGTTTTAGTTGACTTGAGTCAACATTTTTAGTAAACGGACCCGGATCTGTGTTCTGACGATCCCGGGAGGTCCGCAGTAAAATATGGAACTTGGGCATATGCCCAGAATTGAATTCTAAGGTCCCAAGCCTTAGAAATCAATTTTTGAAAGAAATTATTTTGCTGAATTATTAATGAAATAAAGAAAAGAATTAATGTTCGAAACCATTGGTATCGGGCCCGTATTTTGGTTCCGGATCCTGGGACATATTTGTTATAATGTTTAAGTTCTATCTGTGAAATTTAGTGAGAATCAGAGTTTATTTGACGTGATTCGGACGTCCGGTTGAGAAATAGTGAACTTTAAGTGTTCTTGAGAAAAATAATGAGTTTTGAGGTTTAATTCATAGTTTTACATGTTATTTTCATGATTTTATCGCACGAGCAAGTTCATATGATGTTTTTAGACTTGCGTGCATGTTTGGTTTAGAGCCCCTGGTAAGTTTCGGATAGGGCACAGGATGTTTTACACTTAGAAAAGTTTGTTGTTTTGCTGTTATCTGGTGTGCAATCAATTGTTCATCGCGTCCGCGTTACCCCAGTCGCGAACGCGTAGTGACATTGTTTTACGAGATATACAC
The DNA here is from genome assembly GCA_005239495.1 of Nicotiana undulata. Lineage (NCBI taxonomy): Eukaryota > Viridiplantae > Streptophyta > Magnoliopsida > Solanales > Solanaceae > Nicotiana > Nicotiana undulata. The sequence goes on from ML284185.1 coordinate 21,596, forward strand.
ATTCCCGTTGGTTTCATTTTTGAGATGGTATTGATAAAGTTTGTGAGAAATATAGTTTACTGTTTATGATTGTGAGACAAAAATATTACGAAAGGATTTGACCTGAGTTGTGAAATTTTTATAAATAAAGAGATATGATATGTCTGGTGGGAGCGGGTTGCACGCCGCAACAAGGAGCGAACCCGCACGCCGCAACAAGGAGCGATAAGGGTGGACAGGTAGGATCGGGTTGCACGCCGCAACAGGAGCAATAAGGGTGATATATATATATATATATATATATAAGGAGGAGCAATAAGGGTGGACAAGTGGGAGCGGGTTGCACGCCGCAACAAGGAGCAATAAGGGAGGACACTTATGTTTTATTGATTTTCAGAAGAAAGATTTGAAAACTTACTGTTTTACTTTACTATTTTTCATATTTTGCACTATTGTTACTTTAAAGTCAAAAGATTGGAAATTTGGAAACTTACGTGAGAATTGGTTATAGCTGAGACCTGGAAAAGGTGGCTGAGTTATTTTAATTGTTGCTACAGTTATTGTTTTCTTGTTTTAGAGTTTCCTTCTTGCTTTATTTTATATTGTTCACATGTTATATTGTTAATGCCCCGTCGTAGCCTCATCACTACTTCGTCGAGGTTAGGCTCGGCACTTACTCAGTACATGGGGTCGGTTGTACTGATACTACATTCTGCACTTCTTGTGCAGATCTAGGTACCTGCCAAAGCTAGGTGAAAGTGGTAGCTGATATCATTCGCACGGAGACACGAGGTAGATCTGCTGGCGTCCTCAAATTCCTGGAGTCTTCTCTTTATTATTTAGACATTGTTTTATTTCATTCAAAACATATACATAATTCTTTCAGCCCATTATTTGTAGTATTATTTAGTAGTTCGTGAATTGTGACACCAAACCCTGGGGTAGTCTTATAGTTATATATATTTAGTTCGTGACTTATTTTTTTGTTTATCATTTTATTTATGAAGTTATTCGTTGGAAATCATTAGATTTAATTTACTTTAAATTTGTCTTATTGTGTTTAAGTAAATAATCAAAGGAAAATAGCTAATTGAATTCTAACATTGGCTTGCCTAGCAAGTGTGGTGTTAGGCACCATCACGACCCCTAATGTTGGAAATTTGGGTCGTGACAGTGCAACAAAATAGATACAACAAAGATGTAATTATGACATCAGGAAGTAGGCATGGTATTTGCAAGTTTAGCAAGTATAAAGCATAAGCAACACAATAACAATTAAGATAGAGGACAGGGACATGGCATTAACGACAAGTCGCATAAAAACCATAAATACGACAATAACAACTCAATGTAAAGGCATGAACGTATACACAAGGAAAAATATCACAACATAATGCATGTCCCTCGTCTCGCCTGCACGGAAACACCCATCGTGCCATGAACTCATGATAATTTAAAAGAATGATAACATAAATGAAATGACACGGCATCACCTTTCGTGATCAACACTCACATAACATGGCACGACATCACCCTTCGTGCTCTTACTCTCAAATGATATAGCACGGCATCACCCTTTGTGCTTTACACTCACATAACATGGCACGATATCACCCTTCGTGCTTTACACTCTCATAACATGGCACAACATCAACCTTCGTGCTTTACACTCTTCCTTACCAAGCATATGTATATCAATGGAAAACAAGGTAGGAAGCAAAAATAACATCAAGGAGAGTGTTTAAACGAATATTTCAAATGAATCACAATCACAACTTTCAAGCCAACAATAGTTCAATAAACGCTCAATAACCTTATTATTCAAGTATTTCAACAAATCTCACGAATGATCTACAACAAGAGTATAGAATCTAGTATCTTAAGAATATCGACTGTAGCAATGTATTAATGATTAAGCATAGTGATAACCGAATTAGACACATCAATATTTTCTCAAAATTCAGTCAAATTTTAATCAAGTTATAATAAACTAAATCTTGGTTTCTAACATTTAATTCTATATTCTTTAGTATCTATGAGTCAAGTAAGACATGAAGAGAGAAGGTCACGTAATTCTACCAGGCACAATTCATAGCATAATCTATCCCCGAGCATGATTAACCCTGGCACATGCATATATTCTCGTCACCTCATATATGTATCACCTCCGCATATAGCAAATAATGTCAAATAGTGGGAAAAATTCCGTCAACAAAATTAGGCAAGACACTTTGTATTAGTAAAAAAGAGTCTCACACGTAAGCAGATTCTTAACAACTCAGCTAGTTACGTGGACCAAGGAAAACGCAGCAGATAGACTTGATTCTATAAAGAGGTACGAGACAAAAAAGCACGGTCAGTAAACCCACGGTTCATCAACCACGGGAAACTTAATGACAAAGAAGAGATTCGGTCACAATGAACCCAGACGAAGCTGCGGCCAGATTCGAGAATCAACAGTTAATGACTTATACGTTACATAATTCATATACAACAGTTACGGTTATCCTTTGCAACGCCTCATTAATGTAATAATTAGCCATTAATGAGAAATCATGGCAGGAACCAAACGTTACCCTAGGAAACCCCTATTTAAAGGGAAGAAATGTAACCCATAAGGGCATCTGAATTCTCGGATACAATCGACTTTACTTTTTGCATACTACAATATTGTTCATTACCTAATTTGTCGTATTACTTTCTTGATTATCAGTAACCCGCGTTCATCCTAAATTGCTTTGGTCAAGGAATCTAATTCTTTGGTTAAACACACTTACCTCAAACAAGTCAAGTCGATACACTAGAAGCGTCATCTCATTCAAATCAACCTCCGAACGACTCTAAACCAGCCAAAAGCAATTCGAAATCATCAAATAATGTCTTAGTAAGCAAACCTAATCGATAAAGGTTAAATCTTTACACATTTACGCAAAGTCAATCAAAAAGTCAAGCTCGGGCCCGCACCTCGAAACCCGACAAAAATTACAAAATACAACAACCCATTCAATTACCAGCCCAACCATACTAATTTCACTCAAATTCAACTCTGAATCGATGTTCAAAACTCAAAAATTCAATTTAGGAAAGTTTAGACAAAAAATCCCAACTTTCTCTTTAAAAATCATAATACAAATGCGATAATCAAAGATAGATTCATGAAATAATCAAAACCAAGTAGTGAAAACTTACCCCAATCCTTGTGGTGAAAATCGCCTCCAAAATCGTCCAAATCCGAGTATAGGGTTCAAATTATGAAGGAATGAGCTAAAATCCTGAAACTCCAACTCTTAACCCAGTTGCAGATGTCGCATTTGCGACCAAAAGTTCACAATTGCGGACAATGCACGATTGCGATCACATGTTCGCAATTGCAACCAGATGTTCGCAAATGCAAAGTTCGCAATTGCGAAGTACCAGCACCAGCAAACCCAAACTTCACCGAATTGATCTGAAACCACCCCGAAACTCACCCGGAACCTCCCAGACGCAATCCATATATGCATTTCAATCATAAAACACGCTACGAATCTGTTAGCGCCCTCAAAACAACAAAAAGAGGTCATATTGACCCAATATTGACAATGGCCAAACTCCAAATTACTTAACTTAACTAGTCTCTCAACCAATGATCTAAAATACACCTGAGCCCCTCGGGAACCCATCAAATCATACCAACTAGTCCAAAAATATAACACGGACCTACTCAAGGCATCAAATCTCACATAGAAACATCGAAACGACGAATCGCACCTCAAATCAAAATCGATGAACTTTTAACTTCCACAACTCGCGCCAAAACATATCAAATCAACCAGGAATGAACTCAAATTTTGCATACAAGTATCAAATAACATATCAAATCTATTCCAATTCCCGTAACTACAGTACGAATATGATATCCTCAAAGTCAACTTATGGTTAAACTTATGAACTTTCCAAACCTTCAAATTTCTACTTTCGCCAATTAGTGCTGAATCCTTCTAGAAACATCCAAATGCAAATCCATGCACACATCCGAGTAAAAAATCACCATCTCGACCTAACAGAACCATCAAAACTCTAATCCGAGGTCAAATGCTAAAAAGTCAAACTTGGTCAACTCTTCCAACTTAAAGCTTGAATATTGAAGTTCATTCTTCCAAATCGATTCTGAATAACTTGAAAACCAGAGCTGACGATTCACACAAATCATAATACATCATACGGGGATACTCGTGCCCTCAAACTACCAAAAAAAGTGTAAATGCTCAAAACGACCAGTCGGGTCGTTACAACCATGACATCCTTCATGGAAAGTGGTACTGAATCCTCAAGTGGTCTTTAGTGTGTAATTGTTTTTGTTTGTTGTGGTAATATATTTACATCTCATTACAAAAAAAAACATATTTTATTGGCCCTTCATCTTACATGTTTGATGATCAAAATAATTATAAATATGCTAACGATAACATGTTCCATAAAATAATGTTCTGATTTTTTCAAGTAATTATACATAAATCTTGTGAAAATAGCAGGGGTTAGTGTATTGGTGGAAAAAGACATGACACGTGGGCTATCAACAAGTTGACGGGGCATGATATGTGGAACATCGATGTAAAAGCATGTGGCATTCTTAATTAGATGAGTTAAAGAATGTGGAAAATATACGAGATAAACGCCCACGGGGTTACGCTGAGGAAAAATATGGACCTAATAGTTGTAAAAGGAGAAATAAGAACGAAACGAATGAAGGCAGTAAAGAAGGGAAGATACACGAACATGTCATAAATAAGGAAGGGAAATCGGTGTAGTTACAAGGAATCTTTAGTCATAAATGTATCAGTTACGGTTGAATATGGTAACGGGCAATAAATGCAATTAATACCATAAGTGAGCCCAAATTGAGTTAGGGAATCGTTATAATTGTATGTCCCATATAAGAACTGAAATCTAGTTTGTAATGACAAGTAACGATTATAATGAAATTCATACAGTTATTCTTTACTCTCAAAGCTCTAATTCATAACTTTGGGAGTGATTATTAATTCATTTCTTATTTTCTTTTTTAATTATTTTCATTCCTTGATCTATTCTTCCAAAGTGTTGTGAAAGTGAAGTAAATCTTGGTTATTAGTAACCCGATTTCTTCTAGATATTGACTTTGATCGAGAAATCTATTTTTGTGTTAAACAAATTGGTTCCATTACAAAGAATCTGATAATCTGTTCACTTTCCAATCTTTAACAATCAAATATAACAACCGTCAGCGACAACAACCAGCTGAACAAACAAGGTGAAACTCCACCACACCACACACCTACGGGATCCCCTCAATAGTCCCGTGGAAGTTGCCTGAAAGGTCCACTTCACGCGCTGATGATCAGTATGGAAACAACCAAACCATGGAGAAAGACGCTCTAAAGCAATTGATTGCGGAACACGTGAATGGAGCGCTACAAGCTTTTTTCAAAGGATTACCCAATGCGGCACAAACTCTTCCACCAGTTAATACAACGACTTTGGAGAACCCGCGTTCTGGAAGTGGAGAAATTTCTAATGAATCTCATGATGGAGGGTCATGTACTCCAAATAATTCTAATTTTCAAAGTTTAGTGCTAACTTTTTGCAGAAACAGTTGAAGGAACAGAACGATCGTATAGAGCATATACCAGGAGTACCACCTGAATCAAAGGGGTAGATATTGACAAGTATTCACAATGACCCTAGAATCCAAGTGCGGCACCATTACCAATTCCCAAAAAGTTAAATTGCCTGATATTTCCAAATATGATGGAACAATTGACCCCCCGAGATCACGTAACTGCATTCACTACTGGCGTGAAAGGCAATGACTTAACCAAATAGGAAATCGAATCGGCTTTGGTTAATAAGTTTGGTGAAACACTCACAAAGGGGGCGTTAACGTGGTATTCTCTTTTACCCACAAACTCTATTGATTCTTTTGCTGATCTTGCAGATTCATTTATAAAAGCACATTCAGGAGCACAAAAAGTTAAAAAATAAATAATGGAAGACATCTTTAAGGATTAACAAGGGAGTACAAAATTTCTCAGGGAATTTGTAGATAGATTCCAGCGGGAGAGGATGATGTTACCTCGAGTACTTGATAACTGGGCGGCTATGGCATTCACGAGCAACTTGAACGATAAAAGTTCAGAAGCCACGAGTAGGATGAAAGAAAGTTTGCAAGAATTTCCAGCAACAACGTGGAACGATGTGTACAACAAGTACAATACGAAGTTGATGATAGAAGAAGTTGCGGTCACACATCAAAGGGCCGATGAGAGGCCATGATTGAGACGTTCAGAATCAGAAAAAAGGTCTGATAAAAATAGGCATGAGCCGTACATGGGACCTGTAGGGTGAGACTTTTGATCTAAACAGGAAAGTGCACGCTTCGATTCAAGACCTAGGCAAAAAGACACGAGCTCTTCATCCAGGTTCAAAAAGGAACGAGATGCCCGAAGCAATGATTCTAATACGCAAGAAAGGATAGGAAATTACAAATTTAACATCAGCACCTCCGAGTGGTTGTTTTAAGAAGCATGAGATAAGGTGCGGTGATAAGTGAGAATTTTGACTGCTTATTAGCACCTTTTAGCTTTTGTTTTAGTCCAAAAGAATTGAATTGTGTTTCCCAAACTAATGAAATTGTGCAAGCCGAACCATGACCACCCTTATTAGTGAGTATGATATCATAAGAAACTACAGAACCAATCATAAGAAGCCATGTGGCATGGGCGTTAAATGAATGTGACATACGACACATTGATTCTGAAGGAGGCATAATGATACTCAAGAAACGGAGGAAAGGGATTCCCGCTATAAAAACTTACCACGCTAAGGAAAAATCAGACCTAACAGCTATAAAAGGAGAAACATGAACGAAATGAATAAAGGATGTAAAGAAGGAAAGATACACGAACCTATCATAAACAGGAACTTTGGGAGTGATTATTAATCAATTTCTTGTTTTCTTTGTTAATTATTTTCATTCCTTGATCTATTCTTCCAAAGTGTTGTGAAAGTGAAGTTGTAAGCATTTAAAATTTATTGGAATTAAATCCATAAAATAATTTAGACTATATTTTAAATTCAAGATATATTAGTTTAAATAAATCTATTGGGATAATATAATTGGATTAGTTATATTATTCCAACATATATGGATTAAATAAATAAGTCTTAATCCATTGGGCTAGCTCATTTAACTGGGCTAAAGTGATGAGCCCACTTCACTAAGCCCAAGATGTCATCTTCCTAGAGGCCCAATATGGGTGTCACGTGTCAAATGACATGGTGTGCCAAGTCAAAAAGAAGAGCCAATAGGATTGTTCCACGTGTCAAAATGACAAGGCATGCCAAGTCAAATTAAAGGGCCAATGAAATTGCGCCACGTGTGCAAATAACATGTTCTGGCCAATCAAATGCAGCATTATCACTCTCCAATCTGAGTGATCGGAAAGAGTTTGTTCTTATCATAACTCTTCCCTCCCACAACTATAAATAGGGGTATTCATAACCCAGAAAAGGGACCAGAAGTTATAACAAGAAGCAAGAGAGAGCTCGTGGATCAAACGCCGCAAATCTCTCTACAAGTTTCAAGTTCAAGCAATCAAGTTCAAGTTCAAGTTCAAGATATCAAGTTCAAGCTCAAGAACGAAGAACTTTAAGCTCAAGAAATCAAGGTCAAGCTCAATAACGAAGAACAAGTCAACATTCAAGTAGTACGAGTTCAAATAAAAGTTTGCGCTAGTTGAACTCAAGATCATCGTTCGTGGCGACAACTACATATTCAAGATCAAGATCAAAGTCCCATGCATTTATTTATTATGGGAAAGAAGAATCATAGGAATCATAGAGATTGTACACTCAAATATTTGAAATCAAATACAACGATTGTTGAAATATTTTCGGTCCTGATTTTATTTTCTCGATGCAAATTTATTGTCTACAAATTCTGGCACGCCCAGTGGGACAATCTCTACCTCTCATCTCAACTTTTCAATCACCAAAGTTTAAGAACATAAAAATGGTTTCAAAGAAAATCAACTTCAGTTCAACTTCCACCAAGGCTGCTAATTCCAAGTTTCTATGTTGATGTGGAAAGCATCCTCGATGTTAAATTTGGAAGCTTTGGACCAGTTACGAGGAGTAAAGCAAGCTCGTTAGGACAACAAGCACCCCAAGTGTCGTCCTCATCAACCCCTATTTTTGGATCTTCATCCTCAAAAGGAGCAAGATCATCCACAAACACACCCGAAGGAAGAAGCGATGTTGCTGAAAAGATCAAGAAAACTATTGCTCTACTTGACCTCTCCAGATCCAAGCACTCTGTTGTGAAGTAAAGTGACGATGCTTCAAGTGATGGATCCTTCCCACTTACACCACATAACATGATACAATCGAGGATCAATCTGTGTAAAAATACATGCTACTCTCCATCGTCCACGACAATCATGTAAGCCATGATGACAAACACATCATCTGTGAATGAGCAGTTGGCAAACTTGACAGAAGCAATCGCTGGCTTGACCAAGTGCATGCAAAATCAAGATGCTAGAATTGACAAGCTAACAATTAGGGTGGGAATCTTGATGGAAGAAGAATCCACCCACGCACCTGGCAAGCTCCCAGAAGTTCCAGAGAGTGGTTCTCCCCCAAGACAAGTAGCATCCGCTAAGGCTATCCTTGTCTCATTTTAAGGGATGATTCCAATCGATCAGCTGAAAGAGTTCATTGAAGGAACCATTAAGAACAAGTATGAAGTTGCTGCCAAGTCCTCCCTTACATACGCAAAGTCGTACACTACAAGGAACGATATGTTGAAGATGATTGCTGGCTATCAATTTCCAAAGTTTCAATAGTTTGATGGTAAAGTCAATCCAAAGCAACATGTGGCGCACTTCGTTGAGACATGCAAAAACACTGGGACTTATGGAGATTACCTCGTCAAACAGTTTGTCCGCTCGCTAAAAGGAAATGCTTTTGATTGGTATACAGACCTCGAGGCGGGATCTATTGATAGTTGGGATCATCTAGAGTAAGAGTTTCTCAATCGCTTTTATAGCACAAGGCTCAATGTGAGCATGGTGGAACTCACAAATACTCGTCAATGGAAGGGTGAACCAATTATCGACTTTATCAATCGTTGGAGGAATTCAAGCCTCAACTGTAATGACATGCTTAGTGAAGCTTCTGTCATAGAGATGTGCATCCAAGGCATGCATTGGGGATTGCGCTACATCATGCAAGGTATCAAGCCTAGCACATTTGAAGAACTTGCAACTCGTTCCCATGACATGGATATTGAGCATGACCTCTGCTAGAAATGAAAGGCTGCCCATCTATGAACCTCGCAAAGGGAATGAAAAGTAAGAAGTCATAAAAATGGAGCAAGTTTGTACCAAGATCTGAAAACAAAGGAGCTATGAATGTCAACACATCACCTATGATGTTCACGACGAAGGTGAGCAAGAAGCAGAGTATGAAATCCACTTCGTTTCAAGATAAGACAAGTGGAAAGTTGACTCTAAAATAAATACAAGAGAAAGAGTACTCATTTCTGGATTCTGATGTGCCTGCCAATTTCGAAGAACTCCTCGAGTTAAATCTCATTGAGCTTCCGGAGATGAAGCAGCCAAATGAAGCTGGGAAAACTGATGACCCAAATTACTAAAAATATCATCGACTTGTGAGCCACCCTCCGAAGAAGTGCTTTGTCTTCAAGGAAAAAGTTATGGACTTCGCTCGTGAAAAGAATATCGTACTTGAAGATGAGAAAGCAAGCGCAAACCAAGTCTCTATCACATTTGTATCATTCAGTCAAGACGAATTATGTGGTTTTAAAGAAAGTAAAAATGAAGATTTACTGGAGAACGACAAAGTTGAAGACAATCAACCTAAGGATGATAAAGGTTGGATGTTGGTGACTCGTTGTAGGCGCCACAAAAGGAGCCCACGAAAAGGATCAATGGAACGACCAACAAGGAAAATAATGGTGAAAAGACCGGGGAGATGGAATCCAATTAAGCATTTGAAGAAAGCAAAAGTGCAGGTGCACCATCCTCATAAGCCACGACATCCGGTGACCTTGGAAGATTTCTTGCCATGTTGGTTGCGCATGAAGATTTTCCGTGATGGTATTGAGGCCTCTTGTTGCAATGCTGATAAAGGGGAAGAAAAGAGCAATGACCTATCGTTGGCACCATCTTCAGAAAATCTCATCGCGTCTATTTCTCAAGAGGTTAACGGGTGCGAGGAAAAGGTTACATTCACAAATGACAATATTTTATTGGGTGACACTCTTCACAACCGCCCATTATACCTGGTTGGTTATATGTGCGATGAAAGAGTAAATTGAATTTCGGTTGATGGGGGATCCTCATTAAACATCTTGACAATTAGTACCGTGAAAGAACTTGGTATTCCCATGAATGAACTCTCAGAAAGTCGTGTAATGATCCAAGGATTCAACCAAGGGGGGGAAAGAGCCATAGGCGCGATCAGGCTGGGAATCACCATTGGAGATATGCAATCAAGTGCATGGCTGCATGTGATCGATGCGAAGACTTCATCCTATGTCTTACTTGGAAGGCATTGAATACATGAGAATAAATTAGTCCCATCTACCTACCATCAATGTATAAAATACTACGAGGGTGAAGTCGAGAAGAAGATAGTTGCTGATGATTAGCCGTTCACCGAGGCAGAGTCACAATCCGCCGATGCAAAGTTCTACTTGAAGAACCGCAATGTGAAGAGATAAAAGTTGATGATGGCATGAAAATAAAGAATGGCGAGCCCACAACTAAAATAGCTGATGTGACTATTGGTAAAGCCAAAGCTGTTATTGAGGAGGTATAACCCAACGCGAATAAATCTCGTAGAGGGGATATTTTGTCTTATGGAAAGAAAGTAATTCATCCGCACCAATACGTCCCTAAAAAGAAGAAAGATGAAGGTGAATCATCTAATCTCCAAACTAACATGCTAAAGGGGTTAACTCTTCCGATCAAACGAATTGAGGCAATAAAGTCGTCCTACAAAGCGAACAGGTGAAGGTTTTGATCCTAACGCTTACATGCTATTTGCAAAAGTTGGATACAATCCTACTGAGCCGTCAAAGTTAAGGAATCTACCAGCAGAAGCTGCGACGAGACAACCACGTAAAGGTTTGGGATACAAGCAACCGTCACCAGTGCGCATCTCCATAAGAAGGGCGAGCAACAATTATATCACAGTAGAAGATGAACTTGCCGCTTTTAACAAGCCTTATGTCTTTGATCGACTTAGGAAAATCAACTATGAGGACTTCCGTGTTTGAGAGATTAGGTCCATTAAAGAAGGGGAACAAGTTCCAGAGAAATTTTCAAAGCATAAGAATACCCGCTTCGCCCAAAATCCAGAAGATCTCTAAGGATTTCCGAAGTTTGGTTCCTTCTGAATGAGGTGACAAACAAAACTTGTGGTTTCATGCAAAGAAGTACTGAAGGTAAAGCCATATATTGTGGTCTACAATAAGGAACATGACGAAGATGAAGAAAGTGTGGGTTCTTTGTATCATGTTATTGTACAAGGCGAGAATGGTGGTCCATCTTCAATGGAGGATAATGCAGAATTGGAGGATGTTTCACCGTGTTATCACATATCCTTCAACGATGGGGACTCTCAAGAAGATGAAGATGCGGAAGATGTTCCAACTGAACTTGAAGAAGGAGTGAAGACTATAGTTGATGCCTTAAAAGAAGTTGGCACCGATGAAGAATCAAGACTCACCTACCTAAGTGCTTTACTATAAGTTGATGAAGAAAGAACTTATATTGAGTTACTCAAGGAGTTTAGGGATGTCTTTGCGTGGAGCTACAGATAGATGCATGGCTTGGACCCGAAAGTAGCAGTCCATCGCCTTGCCGTCAAGAATGGTGCTCGCCCTGTTAAACAAGCCCAAAGGCGCTTTAGGCCGAACTTGGTTCCCTTGATTGAAGCTGAAGTTAAAAAACTCATAGAAGCTGGCTTTATTCGTGAAGTTAAATATCCAACATGGGTTTCACGTATTGTCCCTATAAGGAAGAAAAATGGTCATATTCGAGTGTGCGTTGACTTCAGGGATCTCAACAATGCGTGCCCGAAAGAAGAATTCCCGCTTCCTATTCCAGAGTTGATGATCGATGCTACTACTTGGTACGAGGCAATGCCATTTATGACGGTTCATCGGGCTATAACCAAATTCGCATGTCGCCAAAAGATGAAGAGCTTACTTCATTCCGTACCCCCAATGGCATTTATTGCTACAAGGTAATGCCTTTTGGTTTGAAGAACGCTAGTGATACTTACCAAAGGGCTATGCAGAATATTTGTAATGATTTTCTCCACAAGAATGCAGAATGTTATGTTGACGACTTGGTGGTAAAATCAAGAGAGAAGAGAGACCACTTGAAAGACTTGAGAATGGTGTTCGAGTTGCTCAAGAGGTACCAACTTAGAATGAATCCACTGAAATGTGCCTTTGGAGTTACTTATGGAAAGTTCCTTGGTTTCATTTTCCAACATAGAGTGATCGAAATTGATCAAGCCAAAGTGGATGCCATTTTGAAAAAGCCTGAGCCTCGAGATATTCACGAATTGAAAAGTCTGCAGATTCATCTCAAACCTAGCTGGGAGGTGCCAACCATTCAGTCGCCTTAGGAAGAAAGGTGTCCCTTTCAAATGGGACCAAACGTGTAGCAATGCCTTTGAGAGCATTAAATCCTACTTGATGAAGCCTACAGTTTTGGCAACCCCTATACTTGGAAAGCCACTGATACTATACGTTTCATCACAAGAAAGGTCTGTTGGAGCGATGTTGGCCCAAGAAAATAGATAAGGGAAAGAAAACTCCCTTTACTACTTGAGCATGATGATGACACCAAATGAGCTGAATTATTTGCCAATTGAAAAGTTATGTTTGGCGCTAGTCTTCTCAATCCAAAAGTTGCAGCACTACTTTCAAGCTCATGTCGTTCGTTTGGTTTCTACAACAAATCCCATCAAGTTCGTGATGTCAAAACCTGTCCTTAGTGATCGATAACAAGGTGGTACCACCAGTTTAAACAATTTGAAATCGTTTATATCCCTCAAAAGGCTATAAAAGGACAGTCGTTAGCGGACTTCTTGGCAGATCACCATATACATGATGATTGGGAGCTAACTGACGAACTACCTGATGAGGACGCAATGGTCATTGAAGTTCAGCCTCCATGGAAGATGTACTTTGATGGTGCTGCACATCGCGAGAAGCTGGTTGCGGTGTAGTATTTGTCACTTCTCAATGTGAAGTTCTACCCTACTCTTTTACATTGACGCAAATCTGCTCTAACAACGTTGTTTTGTATCAAGCACTAATACTTGGGCTTGAAATGGTTATCGAAATGAATCGGTTGCAATTGCAAGTCTTTGGTGACTCTCAGTTAGTGGTCAATCAGCTTCTAGGTAGTTATGAGGTCAAGAAGCCTGAACTACGCCCATATCATGATTACGCTAAAAAATTAATGAGGTGGCTCGGTGATGTGACTATTCAACATGTGCCAAGGAAATAAAATAAGAAGGATGATGCTTTAGTTTCCCTAGCTTCATCGTTAACCCCGCCTGATCAAGTGCAAGTTATTGTCTGCCAAAAATGGGTAGTACCGCTGCCAAATGAGGCTGAAGGTAAAGACAATGAACTCAAACATCTTGTCGTTGTTTTTGAAGTTGAGAAAAACGAATGGAGACAACCTATTATCGACTACTTATGTTAAGGGATACTTCCACAAAATCCGAGGAGAAGGACTAAAGTCCATCGTCGTGCACCTCGCTTCCTTTACTACAAAGATACTCTATATAGAAGGTCAACTGAGGGAGTACTTTTGCGATGCTTAGGGGAAGAAGAAGCACTCCAAGCTCTGCAAGAGGCACATTCTGGGGTATGTGAGTCGTACCAGTCTAGACCAAAGCTCCATTTCCATATAAAAAGGATGGGATATTATTGGCTAACGATGGTAAAAGATTGCTTGGACTACGCTTGAAGATTCAAGGCTTTTCAATTCCATGCGAATTTTATTCATAAACCTCCTGAAGTGTTGCACCCGACTGTTGCATCCTGGCCGTTTGACGCTTAGGGATTGGATGTTGTTGGACCCCTGCCAAAGTCCTCTAGTGGGCACCTATACATCTTGGATGAAACTGACTACTTCTCAAAATGGGCTGAAGTTATTGCTCTTAAGGAGGTAAAGAAGGAAAATGTTGCAAGTTTCATTCGAGTAAACATAATCTATCTCTTTGTCATTCCTCGTTACATAATAACGGATAATGGAAAGCCATTCGATAATATGTTGATGAACAAGATTTGTGATCTCTTTGGCTTCAAGCAACATAATTCTTCGATGTATAATGCTGTCGCCGATGGTCTAGCTGAGGCATTCAACAAAACTCTATGCAACTTGTTAAAGAAAGTCATCTCCAAATCCAAACGAGATTGGAATGACCGTATGGAAGAAGCTATATGGGCATATAGGACGACTCATTGCACGCCAACACAAGCGACTCCTTATTCACTCGTTTATGGAGTCGAAGTCATCTTGCCACTTGAGCGTCAAATACCTTCATTACGACTGGCTATTCAAGAAGGGATCACTGATGAAGAAAATGCTCGACTTTGATTAGTAGAGTTGGAGGCTCTTGATGAGAAGAGGTTGGAAGCTCAATAGAGTCTTGAATGTTATCAAGCTCGATTGTCTCGCGCTTTCAATAAAAGAGTTCTCCCGAGATCCTTTCAAGTAGGAGATCAAGTCCTTGCCATACGAAGACGCATTATTACTTCCCATAAACTTGTAGGGAAGTTCACTTCAAAATGGGATGGGCCATAGATCATATAAGAAGCTTACTCAAGTGGGGCTTACAAGCTGGTTGATGCAGATGGCATGAGAATCGACCCTATCAATGGCAAGTTCTTGAAGAAGTATTATCCTTGAAGTTGTAACGCTCCTTGACGCATGAGCCTAAACTGCATGTTCCTACACTCCTGATCCGCGTGAGTCTAAATTGTGTACGACCCACAAAAAAAAGTCCTCTAGGTTGAATACCTCGAAGGAGGTGGCCTAGGAAAAAGTTAGGACATAAAAAAATACATAAATAAAAAGAAAATCACCCATTCTGAACTACAGTATGACTTGGTCCTCTTCACAGAGGTACGTAGGCAGTTTAGAGTTTCATTCTGAGTTTAGTCGCATAATTTCGAAAGATACATAATCCCTAGATTGTTGTCCGAATTAAGTACGATGGAAAATAATCCATTCAACCAGCACTGGAAATCGAGCTTAGATACCATTCTTCTCTTAAACTTTAGATTCCATTGGATTTAAAGGGGGCGACCCTCCATGGTAAATTGGTATCTTCAATGGGACGATCATAGGAGGATGACAAGTATTTGCGCTGAAATCCGGGGGTTCACTATGTCTTCATGTTCGCCAAATCTTTAAGTATGTCGGTCTTCAAGTCAAAATATTTAAGCCTCCAAGTCTTCAAGTTGAGGTCCTCAAACTCGCCGGTCTTCAAGTGGAAGTATTTGAGCCCTCAAAGTCTTCAGGTTGAAGCGTCAGAGTCCGCCAAATTTTCAAAGTTTTCCAAGTGTTAATCGACGCCGTCAAGTCCACGAAGTCTTCGAGTTGAAGCTTTATAATTATCCAATCTTAAGGTGGACATATGAGTCCCTTTGCACCTTAAGTTGGCCTCTTCGTAGGTTTGTCCTTAAAGATAACTATAACTTTCCAATCTTAAGATGGACATATGAGTCCCTTTGCACCTTAAGTTGGCCTCTTCGTGGGTTTGTCCTTAAAGAGAACTATAGCTTTCCAATCTTAAGGTGGACATATGAGTCCCTTTGCACCTTAAGTTGGCCTCTTCATGGGTTTGTCCTTAAAAGGAATTTATATTTTCCAATCTTAAGGTGGACATGTAAGTCTCTTGAGAGTAATCTCTCTGATAGTCAGGTCATATTGAGAGTAATCTCTCCAATAGTCGAGCCAAATTGAGAGTAATCTTTTCGATAGTCGGGTCATTTTGAGAGTAATCTCTCCGATAGTCGAGCCACATTGAGAGTAATCTCTCTGATAGTCGGGTCATTTTGAGAGTAATCTCTCCGATAGTCGAGTCACATTGAGAGTAATCTCTCCGATAGTCGGGTCACCTTAAGAGTAATCTCTCTGATGTTCGGACGGGAATGAGTACCCATCTCTTCACACCCTAAGATCACCATCTTCATGCAAGAGCTCGTCCTACTATTCTTGACCAACAACAAAAAAGAGACAAAAAAAACGATGAAAAAAGTTCTTACCTCACGGGTGCTGGCAAGTTGAACGCAAAAGTTCATGCAAAGACTTCTTCTTAATATTGAAACTAAAGAGCATGGTTCTATGTATAACAATGAATGTTGGCTGTCCATAATAGTTTATCACGATGTGGGATTCGATTAGTACTTCTAATGGAAATAGATTATCATTATCCGGCGAGAAATTAGCTAAACCTACTTGGAGATGTGACGTGGACATGGAAAGCTTCAAATTAAGGGTGGTTGATTCTAATATAAACTCCAAAAGAAGCCGGAAAGCAAATTCCACGGAAGTGCAACCAGTTTGACGCGTATTTATCCTTTAGAGTTACTGGTCATGCAAGGTTTGGTCATTTAAAAATTTGAAGTAATTGAGATGACACCAAATACATGGTGGAAAATATATATTTGGACCAAGAAATGCACGCGACGCTATGCGTTTTTTCCCGTGAACATGCTTAGTACTTCCTTCGTTCACTTTTACTTGGCATATATACTAAAAATAGATATTCACTTTTACATGACATTTTACACATATCAAGAGAAGACAATAATTTTTTTCCTGTTTTACTCTCAGTATTTATTATCATTTCAAATCATTTCTCAAATTTAATAAAATATACATCAATTAATATAGTTAACATGATAAATTATGCATTTCATTTATTATTTCTTAATAGGCGTAAAAAAATCAAAACGCACCAAATAAATGTAACCGGAGGGAATATGAAATTTGCCAACTCCAAAAACTGTTCAGCGTCATAAATGTTGTTTTAAATATTTCAAGTGAACGTCCAAATGATTAAAGGGATCTGCTATTCCACAAGTACTTGAAATTTAAAGGCTAAAGTACGATGTAAATTAAATGATGTTGTACCAATACTTCAATCCTTGTCTAGGTTCTGACAAAGTTATCCACACGACAAGTTTGAAACTCGGGGCATTTGTTAGCATTTAAAATTTATTAGAATTAAATTCGTAAAATAATTTGGACTATATTTTAAATTCAAGATATATTAGTTTAAATAAATTTACATGGCTAATATATTTGGATTAGTTATATAAGTCCAACATATATGGATTAAATAAATAAGTTTTAATTCATTAGGCTAGCCCATTTAACTGGGCTAAAGTGATGAGTCCGCTTCACTAAGCCCAAGATGTTATCTTCTTATAGGCTCAATTGGGTGCCACGTGTCAAATGACATGGCGTGCCAAGTCAAATAGAAGAGTCGATAAGTTTGTGCCACGTGTCAAAATGACAAGGCATGCCAAGTCAAATTAAAGGGCCAATGAAATTGCGTCACGTGTGCAAGTGACATGTTCTGGTCAATCAAATGCGGCCTTGTCACTCTCCAATTTGATTGGTCGGAAAGAGTTTGTTCTTATCATAACTCCCCCCTCTCACAACTATAAATAGAGGTCTTCATAACCCATAAATGGGACCAGAAGTTATAACAAGAAGCAAGAGAGAACTCGTGGATCAAACGCCGCAAATCTCTCTACAAGTTTCAAGCTTCAAGCAATCAAGTTCAAGTTCAAGAATTCAAGTTCAAGCTCAAGAACGAAGAACTTTAAGCTCAAGAAATCAAGTTCAAGCTCAAGAACAAAGAACAAGTCAAGATTCAAGGACTACGAGTTCAAATCAAAGTTCGTGCTAGTTGATTTCAAGATCATCGTCCGTGGCGACAACTACATATTCAATATCAAGCTCAAAGGCCCTTGAATTTATTTACTATTGGAAAGAAGAATCAGAGGAATCATAGAGATTGTACACTCAAATATTTGAAATCAAATACTACGATTGTTGCAATATTTTCGGTCTTGATTTTATTTTCTCGACGCAAATTTATTGTCTACAAAAGTAAATATTGGTTATCAGTAACCCGATTTCTTCTAAATATTAACTTTGACCGAGACACCTATTTTTGGGTTAAACAGCTAGCCAGTTTTCGGATTGGTAATTGAAAAATTGCCAGCGTTTGTAAAGTCATTGAAAATAGCCACTATTTTGCTGAAACACGGAAAACAGCATAATATGCGGGATTATGGAGCTCCTTCATATAAACTTCCAGTATATTATGTTGGAACTCTAGTACACATAAAGTTCCAGCATACCATGTTGGATTATGGAGCTTCTGTACATAAATTTTCAACATATTATATTGGAATTCCAGCAAATTATGCTAGAAGCTCATATGTAAAAAATGCAACTCAACATATTATGCTAGAATATTTCCGGATTTTTAATGGTGTTTTTGTTCAAATTTTATACGTGAAAAAGTGGCTAAATTTTAGTTACTTTTAAAACTGTGGCTATTTCCCGTAATCTTTATTAAGATGTGTGTGAACCAACATTTAAAATTTAAATGTAATTTCAGAATTACCTAGCGAAAAGCTTATTAACAAAATTCATTGTTTATTGGCCTTTTGGTTTCAAATGGAATGTCTTGGTTTGTTTATGTGATTAAAAATAAATCAAATGGTAAGTTACTCATTGCCTATTATTTAGTGAAAGGCACGGTATATGGTAACTATTATATATTGACCTTTCACTTTGAATGAATAAACTGAACCAATTCATAGTTGCAAGAGTTAAATTAACCTTATTATCATCTTTATGCTATATATAAGACTTATATATATTAGAGTTTCCTCACTAACAAGTAAAAAGGAACTGTAGAAAAACTTTGAATTTATAGTCAATCGTGAATAGAGACAACGGCTGGAGTAGCTCAGTTGGTTAGAGCGTGTGGCTGTTAACCACAAGGTCGAAGGTTCAACCCCTTCCTCTAGCGCCTAAATTAATATTAATTTTTTCTTAATTAATGGTCTTGTCATCTAATCCTTAAAACGGGGGGTTTCTGGTGGGCTGAAATATGATGATTCATCAATTATAAAAGAATTTTTACATTCCTATAGAAACTATATTACGATTATGAAGTTTTACTGTTTATATATTTTATAGACCTAATTATCATTTATGTACATTTTTAAAGGAATTAATGATAACAATTATTGTCCTAAAATAACTCTAATGTATCTTCCACGCTCCTCACGTTTCTCTCTCTACATCTCACCCCCTCCCCACGTAACTTGCACTCACCCACGATTCCATTATTGACAATCATTAAAAAGCTTTGAAACTTTGAATTCGAATTTGGGTTTTTAAAAAAATATTATTTGTTTGAATTGGGTGTTGTTGCAAAGAATTAGGAATTCTCTCTACGTCTCTCTATCTCTCAATCCCTACTTTCAGTAATATTAAGCAAAGGAAAAGAGACAACAATTCCACCACTGACAGCCAATAAAAAGCTTTGAATTCGAATTTGGGTTTGCAAAACCATTATTTGTTTGGATTGGGTATTGTTGCAAACAATTGGGAATATAGTTTGGAGTTTATATCTCAATTTTGAGGGTGTTTTGGTGAAGATTAGACTTGATTTTGGATGAATTTCATATTGAAACTCGAAGAAGAAGAAGAAGACATAATATACATTATATTGTTCAACTTTCATACAATAGTTAAATTATATATATATATATATATATATATATATATATAAAATTTAACTATTGTATGAAAGTTGAACAATATTGTATAAAAATTATATTTAAGTTGTATGATATTGTAGTTGTATATAGCTGAGTAGAAATAATGTATGAAAGTTGTAGATAAGTTGTATAATATATAATTAGTTGTATGAAATTTGTTTTTACTATGTATAAATCAGATACAAAATATACAAAAGACATATTGTATAAAATTTGTATTTAAATTGTATGATATTGTAGTTGAATTTAACTGTATAGAAATAATGTATAAAAGTTATAGAAAAGGTAGATTAGTTCGCTTGAACCTAGCACTTTTGACCCGGTTATGTGTAAAAGTTCACTTAAATTACAAAAAATAATAGGTGAACCTTAATTTTAAAAAATATACAGGATTTCATGTTAATAACATTAAATATTGAACCCACAGAACTTAAATCTTAAATCCGGCTCTGACTCTACTCCCAAATTCTCCCTTAAAAAAAGAATTCCACTTTCGTGTTTTGCAAAGTGGAGATGAAAAGGGAAAGCATATGAGGAGTACATTGCTTTCGAAAAGCTTAGAGATTTATGTTTGAGGAGATGAGAGATTCAATCAGTTAAAGATGTCAGATTTTGCAGCATATGCCCATACGTTGTTATCTCATTTCTAATTTTACTGAGTTTGATACATTTGAGGATGAATTATATATATATGATGATGGATTTAAGTTTCCTTTTGAATCTCTTGTTTAAAATAATGTGAGTATTTTATCAGGAAGATCTGCAGAGATAGGGGAGGGAGGAGGAAAACAAAAAGAAGGAAAATGGTGTAATTAGACACAAATAATAGATTTGGGAGCCTTTTAAGGTGGATTATATATATTTTGTAAACAAAATTTGTTTATGCGGGATAATTAGCTAAACATAAGCATTAAGGGTAATAAAGTATCAAATAGTGTATAGGAATGAATAAATCCCACGATAAAAGGGTAAACTATACTTTATCTCCCACAAATAATAGCCGGCAAAAATATATTTTTATATTAATAAATAATATGTGCTTATGCTTTCTTGAGCCGAGCGTCTATTGAAAACAACTTTTCTATCCTCACCATATACATATTTTATACATCATATATATATATATATATATATATATATATATATATATATATATATATATATATATATATTATTTTTTTGTTGAACGGCAAAATATGTAACTTTGTCCATGATTCAACCTACTGAACCCAGAGTCTGGACTGGTTTAGCACACTTTATCAGCTTCTATCAATACGTCGAGAACAAAGTCATTGTCGAAACAAAAGTCATTGGCAATTTTTTTTTTTTAATAAAAAGCTTTGATAAACACGTAAAAGGTCAGTTAGCAAAAAATTTAATTTGATATTTCTACTAGTCTGGCATGATAAAAAGCTATGAGGTTTTAAAAAGGGGAATTTTCACACACCACTATGACATTATTGTTTAGTGGTTATTAGCTAGTTATAATTACCATTTACTATATTACTTCCTATAGCTATGTTTTCAGGTTTTTAGAGTGTATTCGATGTATTTAAGCTACTGTATTCATGAATACAGTAGTATTTCTCGGCGTGAAACATGAAATTACAACTAGACAAATTATTGTATTCGACTATATTCACGGTATTTGTTAGTACAATAACGTAAATAGCGCAATTCATGGTCTATTCAGTTGTTTTTAAACGGAAAGTGAATCAAACATAATAAACTCCTAATATAACTCAACAAACTCAATTATAACACACAAAATTTGTATTTCCAGTTATAAAAAAAATTCTCAACCGAAAAACACTCCAAAAACATAGCAATCTTCAGAGAAATTATATAATTACATTGAATATAGTTAAATACATTGAATACATGAAGTATAGCAGGTCATCTATAGTGCAAAAACATATGAATACATACTGCAGATACATTTGAATACATATATACATCTGAATACATAAATTATCTTAATTAAAAAAATATATGAATACATTCATGGAATATAGCGAGACAGTGAATACATTGAAATACATGGAATCGAGATACACTGAAATACAATGGAAAAAAAGACAATGAATACAATAAGATACATGGAAGTATAGCGAGATACATTGAAATCACTTGAAGAAAAGGTAACCGAATCTTCAAGTTGCTCAGCCCCAAAACTCTGACGCCTTTGTTCAAGAACAACCCTGATGTCGTCTCGTCGAGAGGGCCGCGATTCTGACTCAAAACGTCATTGTTCCCATTTCGATCAAGAGCCCAGCCGAAAAAGATCTAGGAAGGGTTGAATTCTGAAACCATGGTCCATAGAATTGGTTCACATAGAATTGGTTCCCGTTTCGATCAAGAACCCGAACTTTATTCTCAAGATAAAAATAACTCTACAACGATGTCCTTTCTAGTGTTCTTATTAAACACAAAGTGCATAAAGGATGGGGGGATATAAGGGGAAAAGACAGGGAGAAACACAAGAAGAATGCAGATACGGAGAGAGATCTGGAAGCGAATGCTTCACGAAAAAACGGAGATTCTTCGTTGATGGTGGTGGTGGCGGAAAAGCTTTCCAGGAAGAACGATCGATAGAGGAACTGATGAGAGAGAATCCATGAGTTTGTATTCATGGAGAAGATTGGCGTTGCGAGAGAGATGGCCGGGGGGAAGGGGGGTATGGAGAAAAATCTGAAAGAATGAGAGAGAAAAATAATTGTAATAACGCAGTCGGTCGTTCCGTGAGATAAGCCTTGTTTTCCCTGTTTCTTCCTTGTCATGTATTGCTTATCCTATTGGTGATGTGTTGGGTCAGTTGGTTCGGTTTCGGAGTAGTCGTGGTGAGAAATGAGACACTTAGTCTCTTAAGTTGGCCTTAAGGTTAGAAAAGTCAACTGGAAGTATTTTTGGAGGGTCATCGGGAGGTTTAAACTTGGAAAATGCTGCTGGTGCAAGGCTTCTGGTGTGGCTGCACATGCGGACGGGGAGTCGCAGGTGCGATGGCCACAGGTGCGGATTTTGGCTAGGCTGGAGGAGGTCGCAGGTGCGAGATTTTTACCGCACCTGCGAAGCCGCAGGTGCGCAGGGTGAGCCGCAGGTGCGAGTTTTGGACTTTAAGTGGGTTTTCGCAGGTGCGCACCTGGGACCGCAGGTGCGAAAAAGGGGTCGCAGGTGCGGTTTTACTTGGGCAGAACGTATAAATATCCAGCCTTCGTGAATTTGGGTTATTTCACCAATATTTTCATCCGGATTTGAGCTTGAGAGAGGGTTTTGAAGAGGGAAATCAAGAGAATTTCGTGGAGGTAAGATTTTTGAACCTAAAACTCGTTTCTATGGTGTTATTTGTCTGATTAAGGGTGAAATCTATGGGAATTTAGTGCCTAAATTGGGGGTTTAGGGCTTGGGAATTGGAGATGTTAAATTGAGGAATTGAAGGGTCATTTGTTATTTGATTTTGATGTATTTTATATGGGTAGACTCGTGGGAGGATGAGGATTCTGGTGATGTAATTTTTATTGGATTTCGAGACGTGGGCCCAGGGGTCGGTTTTGGCCAATTTTTGGGATTTGTGCTTAATTTTGATAATTTTCGAATGAGTTTCGTCTCCCTAGCATATATTGATGTTATTAATCTGGTTTTTGGTTAGATTCGGAGCAATTGGGAGCCGATTCGAGAGGCAAGAGCATCACAGAGTAGTATTCGGGCTGGTTTGAGGTAAGTAATGACTGTAAATCTTGTCTTGAGGGTATGAAACCCCGGACTTAGTATTTTCTCACTATTTTGGAGTGACGCACATGCTGGATGACGAGTGTGTGGCGTACACTGGTAGGGGATTGAGACTTGGTCCTTCCCGTGACAACTATTGAGTTGCGTAATTATTTCTAAATCATATGATAAATTGTGTTTTAAGACTATTACTGTATTTTGGGTTGTACGCCATGGTTGGGGCCTTGTGCCGACCTGTTTAGACCCCTTGGGGGCTGTTTTACTGCTATTCCTCACTGTGTTAACTTATGATTTACACTCAGTCATATCATGTTTAACTGATTTCAAAACTCAGTCTTGTTTACACTATTTTGTGATATAAAATAATATTTTGGATCAAGTACCCCGTTTGTTGATAGCCCGAGCGACTTTTTGAGAGCTTGTGACTGAGTGTGGCCGAGGGCCTATGTTGTGAGGATACTATGGGATCGGGCTGCACGCCGCAACATGTTACATTATTTATGATATGTGAGAGGCCGAGAGCCTGAGTGATTATGCCACGAGATGGCTTGATCTTAGCGCTTGGGCCGTAGGAGCCCCTCCGGAGGCTGTACACCCCCAGTGAGCGCAGGTACCTACTGAGTGCGAGTGCCGAGTGACGAGTGACTTGGGAGGCATGAGTGATGGTGAAGTAGTCCGAGGGGCTGATACTGAGTGATTGTGAGGCATGTTGAGTTATGTCACGCTTGAGGGGCAGTTATGATACATATTTTCATCTGAAAGAACATTTCTGAACCATGTAGATTTTATTTACTGAATCGCTTTGATTTCGATGGAACTTGTGGAAAGGCACACTTTCAAATGATGTTCTATTGAAATCATTTTCTAAAGGTTACAAGATATTGTATTTGTGTTTCTGAAAGACAGATTTCTTTACTGTGCATTGATGATTGTTTTTACTTGTTTCATAGCCTTAGATATTATTTGCTCTCATCACTGCTGGGTTGGCGTACTCACATTACTCACTGCACCCCTGTGTGCAGATACATGTGTTGGGTCAGAGCGCTAGCTTCCTTCGTTTCTCTTGGAACCGGAGTTGGGATTCTGAGGTAGCTGTTCGGCGCCCACAGCTTACCATTTTCCCTTTCTTATCCTGTTGTTTGATTCTTATTCCTAGACTGGATGTAGAATGGAAGAAGAATTATCTTATATTATTAATAGATGCTCATGACGGGTTGACTCCAGATTTTGGGGCCGTGTCTAAACTATTTTATTTCGTTTTGTTGCTTAAAATTTGTGAAATCTGAAGGATTTTATGAAATATCGAAATGGTTTTGAAGTTAATGAAAAAGTCTTATGTTATTACGCGATAGATTGGCTAGCCTAATACCATGATAGGCGCCATCACGGCCGGCTTAGGATTTGGGGTCGTGACAATAATACAAAGCGTATTATATGGCTTAAGGGTAGGAGGTGACCATAAATAGATATTTGGCTATAAAAATCAAAAGGTAACTATGGAATATAATTTTTTAAAATGGTATTTATTTAAAATAAATAAGGTATCAACCTTTGCTATAGGAGGTCAAATTCCTTTTAAAAAGCTTAAGTTGTTTGTCGGCTTAGTTTAATCATTGTTTTTATTTAAAACCGAGGGTCTTTCAGAAATAAACTCCCTATCTTCACAAGGTAGGAGTAAGGTTTACGTACACTTTATTCTCTCATACCTTAGGATGTGAGATTATACCGAATATGTTGTTGTTATTGTATCGCCACAAGCTAAAAGAGGATTCCAAAAATAGCCAGCGTTTGTAAAGTCATTGAAAAATAACCACTATTTTGCTGCAACACGGAAAGTTCCAGCATAATATACTGGAGATCGGTGCACCTGTGTATGAACTTCCAACATATTATGATGAACCGGTATGTTATACTGGAGTATTTTCCGGATATTGAACAATATTTTAGTTCAAATTTATCTTTACATGAAAAATGACTAAATTTCGATTACTTTTGAAACTGTGATTATTTTTGAATGGCCACTTATAAATCTGGCTATTTTTGAAATTTCTCCCTTGTAACAATCCCTATATATATTTACAGATTTCATTGTGTGCAACCACAAAGAGAGGCAATGGCTGGAGTAGCTCAGTTGGTTAGAGCGTGTGGCTGTTAACCACAAGGTCGAAAGTTCAACCCCTTCCTCTAGCGCTTAATTTAGCATTAATTTTTTCTTAATTCTTGTCATCTAATCCTTAAAACGTGGGTTTTCTGATGGGCTCGGCGGCTGAAACCTACTAGTGGGCTCCAAGCCAACATTAGTGTTGGGCTGAAATGTGAAGATTCATCAATGATAAAAGGGAAAACTATACCGTCTCTCAAAAAATAATAGTCGGCAGAAATATATTTATACTAATAAATAATATACATCTTTTATACATAATTAGTTTTTTTTTAAAATTATTTTTTACCGACCGACCAAATGTGTAACTTTGTCCATGATTCAACCAACTGAACCCAGAGTACTTAAGTTGTTTGTCGCCTTAGTTTAATCATTGTTTTTGTTTCAGAAATAAAAGTATACGTACACTTTATTCTCTCATATCCTACGATGTGAGATTACACTAAAGTGTTGTTGTTATTGTATCACCACAAGATAAAAAGAAGATTTTTTCCTTTTCTCGTGGAATGTGAGCTAAAGAAGACCACAATCCCCAAAGGCGAATAGGGAGAACAATGGAATGAAAAAAAGATAAAACCAGATAACAATGAATGGTTGCAATTTCACCAAATTCGAGCATCATCACGTAGACAAAACAACATTGGACCAAAGATGGAATGTACAGCTGCAAACCCAAAAGCTATAAAGGGAAAGAAAACAACAAAGGATAAAGTGGAAAACAAACAAACAAACAAACAAAAAGAAAGAAAGAGCAAAATTAATGTCGCTTTTTTTTCTTCCTTTTTATTGTAACAATTTTTTAACTTAGAAATCGCTGGAGAGAGGGGCGTGCTCGTTTTGCATGAACACATTGCTGTAAATAAGACCAGCCAATCCACCACCAACGAGAGGCCCGGCCCAGTAAATCCAGTTGTTAGTAAAGTCACCACTGGCAACAGCAGGCCCAAATGAACGGGCCGGGTTCATTGAACCACCGGAGAATGGGCCGGCGGCTAAAATGTTGGCACCAACAATGAAACCAATGGCAATGGGTGCAATGGTACCCAATGAACCCTTCTTTGGGTCAGCTGCTGTTGCATATACTGTGTATACCAAAGCAAAAGTGATAATAATTTCCATAACAACTCCTTCTAGAGCTCCTACTCCAGCTGCCACATTGTGGGTGGGAACAGCCTGAAATAAGAAAAGAAAATAATAATAATTTAACTAGCCGTCCACTAAATGTTTAAATATAAGATAATCGACAGATGTATACATGTACAATATATGTAAATTCGAATTTAATTAGTGTATAATTTATGTATATCAGCTATAAAAAATAAATAGAGAATCAACCGCCTGCCTACTTGTGTAAAGACAGTAACGAACTACTGGTTGCAACATAACAAATCTAACTTTTATATATACACTAAAACTGTCACAAGACTAACAATTAAGCTAAATTACATGATTTTAATCTAATAGTGTAGAAAAGATTTATTTTTATCAATTTATTTAAGTTAAATACCAAAACCAAATGTTATAACACAATTAAGACGTAGCAAAAGTTTGTGTTTTAATTGTTTATTAATTAACCAATTATAGCTAGTAATCTACCATAATTTTTGGGTTATTAATTCTTTTAGGTAATACAATAATATAAAATATTTTATATTGTTAGTGTTCGAAGTTAGCTTAAAATACTGCTACTTATAATAAAACTTACCAATCCGCCGGTGGCAACTTTGAGGAGCAAGCAAGCTACAATGGAGCCCAAAAGCTGAGCAATGGTGTAAAAGAGGCCAGTAAGAATTGTAATTTGGCCGCCGAGAGCCAATCCGAAGGTAACAGCTGGGTTAACATGTCCACCTGAAATGTTAGCGCCAACGGAAACGGCTACGAATAGAGCAAATCCATGGCAAACTGCTACAGCTACAAGCCCAGCCGGATCAAGAGCTGCATCTGCTGTCAATTTATCTGCAATATATCCAACAAAAAAGAGTAGTAATTTTTTAGAATCTTATATTTCCATTCCGAAAAAAGGGGGCCGGGTCACTAGTACGTATAGTTGCATAGGCATGAAACATTTTAAATGTTTATATAATACATTTTAAATGTTCTATATATTATGTAGTTCGAGCCGAAAGTAATGAAATAAACTCGCCCTAACTACGGCGAAAATGTAAGTGAAAAGTTAAAATGAGGAGTTATTAACTGTAAGCAATGGCAGAACCAACTCCGGCGAAGACAAAGAGCAAGGTGGATATGAATTCAGCAAGATAGGCCTTAAGAGACCCAACGCTAAATGAATCATCGACACGTCCAAAAGCTATGCAAGGCATTTTCACTATTAAAATAATTTAATTATTACTTCTAATTAGAAGCTAAAGGAGAAGGGACGAGAAGAATAGACTATGAGAGAAAATTGCTTTTGGATGAGACTAAGAGGCCTTTCTGTGTCATATATATATAGTAGGAGCACAGAAATATTTTAATATAAAATTAATTAATTAATGAAGTTCATGAGATTTTCACTGTAGCATACATTAAGAGCCTTCTCCAAAGGAACCTCACGACCGTAACGGTAAAATTATTTTCGTGTGATCTATAGCTCACGAGTTCGAACCGTTAAATTGTTGTATACGATTAAAATTGAGTATATCTGATTTTATGGGCTCGAGGGATTGCCTCGAGATTGAGTTCATAATGAAACTAGCTCGAGCTCGAGCGCGAAGATACGAAGGCCGAAGGATCGAGATCAGACATGACCAACATCGAGCAACGAAATAGTGAGATATCAGCGATCAACCATAAATCTCGGTGGGAATCTCGGGAGTGAAGGAACGGTTATTGACATCAATCATAGATTTTATTTCCGAAATTAGAGTTATACCTTATTTAGGATTCCTCTACTATATAAAGAGTAACCCTGTTCATTTGTAAGGAGGATATACACTTACTGAAAAATAATAATACGCTGCTCTTTACTTGCTTACATTTACTACTGTTCTTATTGTTCTTAACACTTGATCTCGAGCTCGTTTCGAATCGAGGTCGATATATCACTGCAATACTGGTGTGAATACGGTTTTCACACCTTTTAGGGTACGATTTTTCCTTTAATCCTGCGTGAATACGGAATAGGTCGTGTATTGGGCTGCCCTTTTATTTATTTTTTCTTCCCCATGTTATTGTTACATATAGAACAAGATAAGGCCATAAGGGGGAATATGCGAATGTACATATGTGTCCATGTATATCCATTCATGATTTTTCCCTTACAAATTCCTAGCTGTCACTGATGTGCTTTTTGTGGAATGTCTCAAACCCTCATAAATAATCCTCAGCCATGTGAACCATAACTAATGGTAATGGGTATGATTCGGAGCCAAGGTGGGTTCAATTTTTTAAATATATGTATATTCAATTTTAAGGTTTTAATACGGATAAAAGTCATTATTTTCCTTCGATGTTTATCACTATATGTTGTTTCCTTTGTGTAGGTTTTTTTATTGTTATTTTCTCCGGTTTATCATAAGTGACCAGTTTTTTTTTTTTTTGGATCCAAAATAAGTGTCCAGTTATGTAATCAAGAAAAAATTTATTTTGTTTTTACAAAATAACCCATATGTACATATCCCTAAAAAAAATTCTTACTCCTCATATTAAATGTTTAATTAGGATAGTTTAGTCATAATAGGTATTTTTGTATAGAACTTAGTATTTTCTTAATGTGTGTGCTAAAAGCAAATTTGGTCACTTATTGTGAACCGGAGGGAGTATATTATTTTGTTGTTGTTATATTCTTGTCGTCGTTGTTTTCAACATGACTTCACTATTATTATTGATTTTCTCGAGCCAAAAGTCTGTAGAAAACAATTTTTCTATCTCTATAGGGTAGGGGTAAGCTGGTACAGTCTGCATACATATTATCCTCTCCAGTTCTCATGCTGTAAAAATATATTTCTGCATATATATTATCCTCCCAATCCCCATATTGTAAAAATATAATAAGTATATTGTTGTTGTTGTTATATCGAAATCATTATTCAATTTGGAAACATTGAATTTCACATGAACGCATAGTCAATACATTTTGTTCCTTTTTTATTAGGATTTCTTCCCCTTTATTAGGGTTTTAAATTTTGTGACTGAAAACCTTGATAAGAACGGTGGAGGGGTCCCTCTAAGGGGGTACCCTATGTGAGGTAAATAATGATTAAAATAAAGTGAATTGATGGTGGCATGACAGAGACAAATAGGGTTTGGTCCACAAAATGCACCGACCAACTATGAACTAGAGAATTGGGGGGGCCTCTGTATTTTTGATTTTTTATGAATTGTATGGATATAAATTGAAGTGGACTAAAATAGTTTTATTTCGAGCTAATTAATATATTGGATAATTAGGGTTTAATAATACAAATTACTTGCTGGATGGATTAGGAATCCTTCGAAAGTTTCTGTCATGCTTGGTAGTTGCCTGCACTTTTGAATTAAATTATTCTCCATTGAGGAATATTAGGTTTTGTTCTGTCCAACAACTTTTGCACTATTTAATTTCATTATCTTTCCCTTTTCGTGAATTAAATGATCGGATATACGATTAATGTTCTTTAAAAAAGTTGGAGCTATTCTGATCATAAAATGGCTTATTATATAACCTCTTTTGATGATCGATAATAATGTGTTTGGTAGCTACCCCGTTATTGTCTCACTCTCCATTATTAGCCATTTTGCTTTTGTGTTTTAAAATGGAAATATTCTTGTACAAAATAATATTTTTTAAAATACACACGGCAAGATGAGGATGCTTTGCGACGAATTAATTTGGAACACCAAAAAAATTTAGTTGATTTTTAATTAAATTAAACCAAATATTATATAAATTTATCGATTCAATTTTGTCAATTGATTGATTTTGTTCGATTTATATTTACTAATTTAAAAATCTGAGTTAACACACTATAACTTCCCGTGTGAAGTCAGGATCAGATGGGCAAGAATTAGTTGTCTCCTACTTTATTAGAATACTCATACATCGACTAAATGTAAAGATTTGCAACCTAATCTGGATAGTAACCAACAACTCATTAAAATTTCTCATAGTCTTGTTTACAAATACGATAGAACCAAGTTCAATAAACCATCTTTCAACATCAGCAAGGAACAACGACAACAACATCAACCCAATAATAATTCCACTAATGGGGTCTGAAAAGCCGGAGGGGTAGAGAGACTATTTTCGGGAGACCCTCGACTCATAGACAAAAAATCTGTAACAACAGAAACCAGACAAGTAATATCAGCATCGTAAGAGACAACAAATAACATCAGCAAGAAACAATGTGTTTATTTGTGCATATAATTTATCGATTTGGTTCAGACATAAAAAAAAAAAAAAATAATATCAAATATTATTCTTTTAAAAAAAAAGTTTAGTTCGATTTTCGATTAACTTCCTCTAGCATCCGAATATGTTCAAGCTAACGAAAAATCACGTACAAGCTCTAAAAAGGAGACAAGAAGAAATTATCGCGATTACAAAAGCGCAATAATGCCTTATAATTGATCATAAGTTAGTTCGATTTTTTCATTATGTCACTATGCTTCATCCCTTGAATTGACTAACAGCCATCTTCATCTACAATTTACATACATGACATATATATATATATATATATATATATATATATATATATATATATATATATATATATATATATATATATATATATATATATATATATATATATGAATTATTGCTTCTTGAAGGTCAAGCCTAATTTGTGTGGCGGTACCGTAACCGACCAAATCCCATATTGATTCTTGGTATGCCGAAATCATTTGGATTACTACTGACAGTGACTCCTGACAAATAACCTCTTTATAACATCCCTAACATTTCACTTTTTCGGAATAAATTTTCATGTAACATTATAATACATGTTCTTTATAACATCCAAAATATTCGAAAAAACAACGCGACTGCTATAAAAAGATTTGAATAATTGCTACATCCTCAACTTTTGAATTTCTTTTGAACCTTAATGTTAGACTCCAAAGCTTTCTACTTGCTACGTTTAAAATTAACAATTTAGTAAGAAAGGACGGCATGGGAGGTGGACAATTAAGAACATGTGAATGGGTTATACTTTGTTCCGATATTCGAAACTCACTCATCTGAATCCATGTCGAGTAAGTCTACAAAGGGGATAGAAATGCTTCCTACCAAGAAATTCGTCAATACTCTTAGATCGAAACATGGTAGATCTTAATTTCTTTGGATCATTGAGAAAATTTTGTTAGTGAAAGTGTCCGAGCTAAAGCACAATTACGGGATCAAGGGGGATTATGTTTGTTTTATTTATCTGGTGCTACCGCATAGCAAAAGTTAAGAGGCATTTCTTACTTGATAGCTGAGAATTTCAGAGTTTCTAGCAGCAGGCTGCTCAAATAACTAGCTAAATGTACCCAAATGTTTAAAAATTAATGCAGGACAAGGATTTCTGGAATTCTACAAATGATATTGAGAGTTAAAAAGAAGTCGTCTGTGTCTTACACGGTACATTGGTCGCGCACGGAATAATAACTCCCAGCTTCAACCAAACAGCCTAGAATATGATGGATGATCCAAACACAATTAACTAGGAGAGCATACTACCAGTAACAGGAAAAAACAAACTATTAAACCTGGCTTCTAAAACTCAATCTAGTTGCATCTCTTCAGGAAATGGGATGGAAGCACAGCAATGGTAATAGCCACTGTCATCGAACACAAACCTTTGTGAAAGATGAGCTTCACGGATAAGATACTCTCCCCATTCTTCCGAGCCGTATTGACCAAAAATTGTTCGTGCGTCAAAGGAATCAGCTTTTCTTGATCTAGTTTTGCTATCAATTAGAGTACAGTAAGTCAGTTGCACCAGCAACAACAAAGAGAGTTATGTAGCCACTAGCATCATGATAGAGAATTTAAGCTAACAAATAAACAAGAGTATGCAACAAAAGAATAAAATGTGGTACCTTTTTCTGTGTCGCGCATTCATTATAGTGGCATGCAACTGTATTAGAAGGGGCAGAAAAGGCTTATCAGGAACTTTTCAAATCAAGAAGACAGCAAAAATATAAAAGAATGCAAATTTAGCAATTTCTACCACGACAGTTTCATGGATCAACTATATGTATTCAGGTAGTAAATTTGTAAAAGGAAAAGGGCCACCAAGACAATAGAATACATCTAGAAAGTAACTTGCATCAAGTGCAAGTCTAAAAACAGTTTTAGAGGCCCAAGCTTTTCCTGAAAGTAACCATAAAAAAGAAAACATACTTGAATGAGCTGAAGCATAGTGTTCAAGTATTTAATCCTTGATGCCAGAAAAAACAAACGGACACCACAAGACAGCACCAGCAAGCAAAATACAACTGAAGAAACAAGTTCCAGGCGGATAAAGTTGGAATGCAGGAGGTGAAAATGAGTTAGGGTTCGAGAATGCTAAATTCAAAAAGGCGTCATAATTAAAATGGGCGCATCAATATCGACTCTTGGTGGCGAGTGATACTGCTTTACTTTTCAAAACAGGTTTGAACCATTTCTGGCTGTATTAACAGAGTCATTACCAGGTGCTGCTTTTAGGCCTTTGCTTGCGATAAATAAATTGCTTTTCTGAGAAAAGAAAGTGGAGATATCGGTGGGGGAAGGAA
The DNA here is from genome assembly GCA_005239495.1 of Nicotiana undulata. Taxonomy (NCBI): domain Eukaryota; kingdom Viridiplantae; phylum Streptophyta; class Magnoliopsida; order Solanales; family Solanaceae; genus Nicotiana; species Nicotiana undulata. The sequence goes on from ML284185.1 coordinate 55,045, forward strand.
AAGCAAGGAAGAAGGAGTAGTGCAGCACTAGATTGAATGGTCAAAGTATTTGAACGCAACATCAAGAGAAATAGAGAGTCCTATCGGACAAACAATAGAGAAATTGCCAACACTAACCAGAAGAAAGAATTAACACCTTGAAAAGCTATACCTTTAACTTCTGGTTTGCATCTTTTTCAAGAACAAGACCAGCTTCAGTGAACGCATTAGTGATCACCTCTAGAAAGGCTAAGGATAACAAATGCAGGTACTAAATACCCTTATAAATAGCAGAGAAAATAAAAAAGTAGGTAGGGCGAGGGAAGAAGATGGCAGAAACTATGGATACGACAGGCACGTAAAAGTCGGTCTTCGCCACCAATTACTTCCACAGGAGCATATACAACACGAGCTTTTGCTGGAGAACCTCTCATGCATTCCTGCAGGATAAGAACAATTCTGAGTTCCAGCCAAGAGAAGTTGTGAACTGGTGACATCTCATTAAAAGCAACAGTCCAGAAGTATCCAGCATCTAAAAATCAACATGGTATGTAGTCTCTCTCTCTCCCCCTCCCCCCTCTCCCTCACGCCCCTTCTCCTTCTCCCTCTTTCTCTCACACACACTCACATACATACATACAAAGACCAACTAATTGAAGAAGCATCCATCAAAAGAGATTGGTGTCACATGAAACAGAACTTATCATTTTGTTCATCTGCTTTCGCCTAATTCCAAGTGGGTCAACATTGCTATCAGTGGCATATTTGAAGACTTCAATACAAATTTACCTGTTCCTTGTTTCTGAGTTAAAAAATATAGAACTCTATTTGCTATTTAACGTTTCCACTTTCATTCATGTGTTGTCATTTTTGTTTGTAATTCTTCCTTTTAAGCATAAAAAGTCGAGGCAGACCTGATCTATGTTTCTTCTTCAACTGCGCTACAGGTTCGTTACAAAATATTAACAATAATATCACTACTTCCCTGTATCCTGTTTGGAAATCTGTTCTTTCCTTTATTGGTGTTTTTCCAAAGCCATTAACTTATCAATATTTCCTTAGTCACTGCCATTGATAGAAAATCATGAAACCACAAGAAATATTTGAAACTAGCAAACTATTATAGCACAATAAATAGACATCAGAATCCGTACAATACAATTTGAGTGGAAAATATACATATCTGAGCAAGTAAACACATACTGCGTCCTAAGCCTGGCAATAACTCTCCAGAAAAGGAAAAAACAAAAAACTTACTAGAGAAGTACAACTAAATTGATTAAAGTTAACTCATATTATTTCACTTTGCACATCAAGCTATTGAAATTTTATGGTGCGCGGCAATTTTACATAGAATATCACGTTCAAAACATGTTTACTTATAAAAACAAAAAAGGAACAAGCACGTTACGTGATAACTTAAATTGAATTCCGACCTTATAGTTTGACATTTTTCAGATATCTTTAGTATGAGATCTATCATTTTTCTTTTGAAGTAAAAGATTAAAGTGCAAGTTAATTTTTAGAGAATGTTTAATACAGCCTCTAGCATAAATGCAGGATAAGGTTGCGTATAATAGACCCTTGTGGTCCGGCACTTCATTGGACCCCCCGCATAGCAGGAGCTTAGTGCACCGGGCTGTCCCCCTTTTTTCTGTTTAATACTGAAAACAACAAAATATAAATGATCTTCGTCCAAATGAACTTAAATAATATAAAACGTTAGTTTCTATAATAGCATATGAAACACCTCCTATATGACTGTTGCAATAATCTTAGGCTCAAGGTGCTAAAAAGTGTGAGCACCCAAAGGCTACTTGCTCCTAGATGTCTTCCATCAATGTTCATTCAAGAACTTTCTACCGTCTCAGCAAGAGATGGTAGATCCCGCTCCCTTCCCCTACATAGGAGCCCCCCAGTGATCCTTTCCCACTAAATCTTATGGTAGGTGGAGAATCCTTATCACTACTTTCCCTTGTTTCCTTCCCCTCGTCGTTTACTTTGATCAACAAATCCTAGATCCAAATTATATTTGCTGCATCAAGATAACCATTAATATTGAAGTAAATTTGCTACAGCAAGAGAACCATTAAACCTTCTGCTCAATCTAAAGCATCCTTCCATTTTCTTGGTTTTTGGCCTCTACTGGTATGAATGGTGGCAGATCATTTTTCTTATAAGTCTTTTGAGGTTTCTTATATATATATATATATATATATATATATATATATATATATATCTGAATTTTGTAATAGGATTACATGAAACTTCAGTAGAAGCTTAATGGTTTCTATAGATTTTAGTCAACTTTTCATGCCCGTGAATGATATTTTTAAACAGGACTTACTTGAAACTTCAGTAAAGGTTTAAGGGTTTCAACAGACGCTAGTCTAAACTTTATATGCCAATCAATAATAGGTTACCCACTTCATGGTGTTAACCTATATTTCTTATGCCAATCAGTAACAGAAGATTCACCCAGAGATTGATAGCAAGCAGATAAAGCAAATTCCACAGTCAAAATTCAAGGGAAGGCTTACCATTCATGCTAACCAGCTCAGTGTACTAATAAAATTAGCTCCGCTTAAGAGATGATATAACCTAGGACATTAAAATATTCCAGCAACACCTTACTGAGTTCATTACCTTATGTTCACAGACAAGTGAAAGATTATAAAGCGTAAATTTGAAAAAGAAGAATCATGAAGAGTAAGTGCAATGGTTATCACCTATAGCAGCCTGAAGTCCATAATTGTATAACTTGGTGAAAGACTTACCAAACCCTTCAGTCTTATAGACACAGGTTGGCTCTCCAAAGCATCAATTACTTTTGGTGAGACAGTCTGGAAACACAATAGGAAGCGCGTTTTTTTTATTTTGAAGAGTTAGACAGAGAAAAAGATATTACAAAGGAAGAAAATGGCCATCTAATTGGAAATTTACCCGCAAAACCTCAGAAGCAGCTTCAATTCGGTCCTTATTCCAAAGCTTCAGCATGAGCACAGTCAAGTGGAATGTTTTTGGTTTAATAAAGATGGACTTCTCGATTCCCAAATCTGTTGAGCAGAAAACATTTCATTAATTTTGTCAGGAATTAAGACATAAAGAAGGAAGCAATGAGCTCCTGATCTAGTTTGAAAGATAGGGATAGATTTTATCATAAACATACGATGGAAATGCAGAGATAAGAATTTTCACCACAGAAATCTTTTACTACAACATAGTACATGAATCCTATTTCTCTCTTCATCTTTTGATAAAAGTAACATAGTACATAGATCTTATACCTAACAGTTTAGAAGCCTTTGATTCTGAAATAGTGGACTTGGACACTTTAGGCGAGTAACTCACGAGTGGCATGTTGGTTATATCCACTTCAACATGATCATTAGAATCTTCAGTCTTGACTTCCACTGCAACCCGTGGTTTACTCGAGTACTGCTCCTCACCTTCCAAATCAGAAGTGTTACCATTTGAATCACATTCCAAATTTTCATCTTGATTAACTTCGGTAATTCCAAGAATCGAGTTCTGAAAGTTGATGAGCTTGTTGACCAGTTCAGGGTGTATGGCCAATGGAAGTGATACAAAGTGAGAGTAGTCAAGATTCCCGCTTTTAACTGCCTACAGAAAAAGACGCACAAATAACACTTATGAGCACAATGCAATCAAAATTGAGATGAAGAAAATAGTAAGATTCTCCGAAAAAGTCAGATGTCATGCGGAAGCTAGCAAAGCAAACCTTGAACGACGATAAACCAGACAATAAAAGAGAAATCTACCAAATGAGACACGAACATTTAACGCGGTTCGGTCAACTGACCTACGTCCACCGCGGAGATGAGCAATCCACTATATAAAAGAGAGTACAAAAGTATTGAGAGAACAACCTCACGAATAGGCAATTACAAATGACACACTACACCTGTCCCGTAAAGTTCTCCCCCTAAACACTACTCTCAAATCCCTTTACGGCTACATTGTGGATGCTACTAAATGAGAAGGAAGGATCCTTAATTTATAGAAGTCCAAACATTTTCCTACAAAAAAAAGACTAGCCAAACATGGAAGAATTATGATTTTCTTCTACAAAAAGGAAAACCCAAATATGGTAAACATGGAAGAATTATGATTTTTCTCTGAGAGATTTTTCCTTCGGGAAATAGGTAAACTAAATATGGTAAGAAAAATCAGGGCAACCCCTAACAATTCTTCCCCTTGGCCTGAATTTTCTGATAAAAGAGAAATCTACCAAATGAGACACAAACATTTAACGTGGTTCGGTCAACTGACCTACGTCCACTAGGGGTGGGCATTCGGGATTTCGGTTCGGTATTTAAGAATTTCGGTTCGGTATTTCGGTATTCGGTTTATCAATTGTATACACCAAATACCGTACCAAATTATTTCGGAACGGTTCGGTATTTATTATTTTGGTTCGGTACGGTTTCGGTAAAGTATTCGGTTTATGAATTATTCAATTGTGTTATGTGTATACCAAACGAAGATTAAAATGCTGCCAAATCCAAACGTAGTGCCACACTGCCATGAGGGGAAACTTTCTCATATGTTGTTGAACCAGAAGTACATTAACTTAACATATCAAAAAACATAAAACATATAAATATACTTGTAAATAAATTTGAAGTAGAACTGTAGGACATATGGAAATGTACAAATTGATATACCAACATATTACAACGCATAATTGAGATTTTTACTAGCATGTATTCTTCTAGTTAGTGATATTTTTAAGTTATTGCTCAATCCTTTGAATTAACCGGAGAGATAGAGACACAAGTAGTTGATTTACAAATTCAATATGGAAACAATTCGATATGTTTCATCTCATATATGTTTATATAAAACCACTAAGTCCATACTAGACTTTCAACTTACAGTTTATGCCATTATATACACAAAGAAAGAAAAGGGAATAATTGGAATTAGAATAAGAATATTATGTTTCAAGAATTGATATGACAAAGAGAACAACATAAATGGATTTGCGTATTTATATACGAAGAATTGGTTTCATCTATTTTTGTCACATGCCATACTTGCATGGTTCTAACCCAATGTGAAATAGCATAACAATGAAGGGACTTTATGGTATATAGGATAAACAAAGGCATCCCTTTAATTTAATTACGTTGATGGTAATTCGGATTATTTTGTTTTGTTTGGGATTTGCGGTGGATATGAGGGGACAAAATGGATTTAAAAATTCCCTGTAGAGTATAGAAAGCACAAGCATGTCGAGATGGTGTTTACTTACTTATTTGTGTTCTCTGGTGGTTTGGCTCCTTCAGGGAAAGGATTGCGGCGTGGGTGAAGAAGAAGAACTGAAGATGAGAGAGTCGTTGGTTCAACCTAATTTGCTAATTACTAAAAATTAAAATGGCCTAACCTAATAGCCTAAGACTAAGAGTACTGGGCTTGGGGGGCGACGGGAATGGGAATTAAATTGGGCTGGCCGGCTGGGCACTGGGTGGGTAGAAATAGGTAGGGTCCAAAGAAATGTCCTTAAAATGTTGGTATATTCGGTATATTCGGTATACCGAAGTTTTAAAATTGTAATACCGAAAACTGAACCGAAATACCGAAAATTTAATACTGAATTAGACCGAAATACCAAAAAAACCGAAACCGAAATACCGAATTAATTCGGTTCGGTTCGGAATTCGGTTTTTCGGATTTTATGCCCACCCCTAACGTCCACCGCGGAGATGAGTAATCCACTATATAAAAGAGAGAACAAAAATATTGAGAGAACAACCTCATGAATAGGCAATTACAAGTGACACACTACACTTGTCCCGTAAAGTTCTCCCCCTAAACACTACTCTCAAACCCCTTTACGGCTACATTGTGGATGCTACTAAATGAGAAGGAAGGATCCTTAATTTATAAAAGTCCAAACCTTTTCCTACAAGAAAAAGGACTAGCCAAACATGGAAGAATTATGATTTTCTTCTACAAAAAAGAAAACTCAAATATAGTAAATATGTTGTCCTTCCCTTCAGGAAATAGGAAAACTAAATATGGTAAGAAAAATCAGGGCAACCCCTAACAGATTCCTCATGACACAAGCAAGAATGACGAATCACTCTTGAGCAAGATTCCTCATAACACAAGCAAGTATAATGAATCACACTTGAGCATTTTATAAAAAGCTGCTTAACAGATAAAATAAAATTAGACAAGAATGTAATTTCAAAGTTCTGAATTATTAATCATTTTGAAAGTGCCAGGAAAGCTAAGAGTTCCAGTAGACAGTTAATACGTTAGTTTCAGCTGAGAGAGAGAGAGGTAGGCAGGGAGGGAGGGAGGGAGGGAGCGAGGGAGGGAGGGAGCAAGAGAGAACCCAAAAGGTAATAAAAAAAATAACTTCAAATGCGAAGGTTCAAGGTCAAAACCAAGTGATAACTGGACAAACTTTAAACAGGAAAAGGCCCTTAAGAGTTGCAAGAAATGACACTGGATGAAATACGGTAAGATATCTTATGTGTATTTTGTGTTTGTGGCATAATGCCTCAGCTAAGCTTCATCAAAAATCATCATAGCATGAACATTTAGAAGTAAAAGTAAGAGAATCAAAATTAAAATCTTTGAGCAAAAACAGAGACAAGCATGTTACCAGAGCTTATAGGTACAAGCTCAAGAGAAGTTGACAAATAAGCAATGCTATTTCTTTTTTCCTTATTTGACTGCTAGCACGGACAAAATTAAATGTTGGTGCTAACCTCATCAATTATGGCTTGGACTCTATCTGATGCTCTTGCCACACTTTCAGCAGAATTTCCTTCTATGACTGCAGTATGTAACACTACATTAAAAATAGGAAAAAAATCCAACATAGACATTTTGGATTTCAATACCGACGTACTGACCCCATGTTCAGTATAGATCAATACAAAAACAATTTAAAAAGGTCCAATCACTCAGAAAGAAACAAGTTATGGTGGAAGTTACAAGTACCAAAAACATTAAGAAAAGTGGACGCCAACTCCATTTAGGAGATTTACTGAGAATAATACATCACAAAGGAGAGACCAAAAGCCAATCACCACAACCAATGAGAAGAAAAGAGCAAACACATTATCACAGCATGCTTCCAAAATTTTGGGTCAAACAAACTGTGGTAGCAGACACGAATGGACTTGAGCTTGGAATTTTCGGAAAAGAAAGAGCTGTACAACAACAACCCAGTAAAATCCCACCAACGGGGTCTGGGGAAAAGAAAAAACTGTAGTATCACCAAATATTAAGATTACAAATAACTGCATCAGACAGAAGATACAAGCAATTCACGTAAAGAATAAATGAGAGAAGGGTAACTAAGATGGTTTTGCTTCAGTACAGACATCTGAATGCACTGCTTCGTAGGTGCAACACTATGGCGATTGAAAGTGCTTATAGATCTAAAATCACATGAAGGAAGGTTATCTCAAAAGATTTATGATCTCTAAAAATCAATGCAGTAGCTAAGAATAGAACACAAAACATAGGATCTATACAGCCGATACGAACTAGCGTGCATTAATCATTGGTGTTACACCTACATTAGGTCCGCATTAGGATAAGTCTGATATTTAGAGAGTTTTCAGTTATAAAGAACCTCTAAGGTGTGTTAAAAGACAGCCTAGAATGAAATTGCCCAAACAGAGCAGAACAAGTAGGTCATAGAAATCATACAGTACATTTCAGAAGCGAAATTCAGGTTAACCATATCATTAGATTGAATTGAACGACTAAATCAAATGCAAAAAATCTGAATCAATCAAATAAGCCAGAAATAAAAAAGTAACCCACTTAGACAATCCTCTTTCCGCGATAATGGAAGTATGATTTGAACTCCCATTTCCTTCTCAATTGCCCTCTGTGTTGCACCTCTATATGCAGAATATCAAAGCAACATATTAGCCCCTCGTTTTTTGGTAAGCAAGAATACACACAAAGTCATACCCTTTCCCTCTGATGAAACGCATCAAGGAAGCCCCTGCCTGCAGGTATATTTGGAAATAAGATGAGAGTGGTAGGAGAAAATCGGAAGCAATTTTACTGGGAGACCTCTTAATTCTATGATGAAAATCATCCTTAACAAGTGCCATGAGCTCAAAGTGAAGATCATGTAAAGAACAAAAGCCAAAACTCATAAAAAGCTAGTCGAATTGTCAACTGCAGCTATACCTACAAGCAAAGGCCGATCTAGCCTTCTGACACCGAGTTCAACTGAACCCATAACTTCCGATGCGAAGCATAAATTTATGTGTAAAAATCCACTAATATTACAACAAATAGTAGATATGAACCTATAATTCTAAAAATACAATGGGTTCAGCGGTAAGAATCTTAAAGGATGAAGACATAAAGTTTAAATCTTGGATCCGCCTCTGCCTACAAGCAACCAAAAAAAATTACCTCAAATGTAATTGAATGCTTCTTAGCTGCTGAAAGTGGTTCATCATCATTTACTACTGCAGCTCCTCTGTCCTCTGCAAAAACTGTTGACTCATAGGAAGAGACGGTGCATTTAACTTCTTGCACTTGACCTCCTAAGTTATGCTTCTCACCACCTAGAACTTCCAACACTAATCTTTTACAGTTTATTCTACAGAATATCAGATACCTAAAAATCTACAACTGCTTTATAACTATATGTCCTAATTTAGCACTATCATCTTTGTATTATTTGTATAACATGAAAGTACAGAAAGCTTAACAACCTAGAACCACTGATCCAATTCAATTAAATATTAAGAAGTGAGAAACACTCACCTTCATTAGACCTTGATTGAGTAGAAACAGGTCTCCATGTTTTGGCAACCATTTTCTGCTTTTTCCGTTCCATGGCAACACGCAAAACTCCTTCAATATGCTTCCCCGAGTTATATTTGAAACCGCAAGAAGAAAAACATCTCTGCAACAGTTAGATTATTACCCAGTAACTTCTATTAGTTGACACGTGTTCATACCTCTTCTGATTTTGACTATAGGCACAAAACACGTGTTCAAGTTACAAGTTTGATTTTCTTTTCAAAATCAAAACTTTTTAATATTTTGATTTTTGACTAAACGATTCTGAGAAAAATAGAGACCGCTGTACCTGTAAATGTTGGTAATTGGTAAGTGGCCACCTTAAAAAGGACCTGCAGCTGCAAGCTATCATTCGTCTATATCGTTCGACGGCGGTGGCGCTGTAAACAAATCACCGGCGGTGGAAGTATTTATCTATTATTGGGGGGTCTGGTACACGTGGATATAAATGAGAATTTTCCTAGTATAGCAATTTCTACTTTGGTTCGGTAACTTTTCTTTAATTGTCCCCTTAAGTCCCAAAATAGATGAAAGTCAAAATGGTTCCAATTTCCATCCCGTAGAGCCCGTTTGGGTTCCGTAGACAATTGCTTGGCTATGTCCATTTTATTTCAGTTACAATTCATTGAAGCAGTAAAATGATTTAAGTCCGCAATATAAAAATTTAACTTGTAATAATAATACATTAGTTGATTATGATGCTTTTTAAATATAATTATGTGAAAACATTATTTATTTTTTCTTTTCTCGTTAACTTATGGTAAAGTCAATTTAACACATCTTTTACATTAAAAGAACTAAATTAATCATGTCTTGATCATTAATTTTCGGCAGAGTAATACATATTCATGCTTGGCTAGATGGACCAATGTAGCATTATGAAAAGACTTAGAAAGTGAAAAATACTACTACAAATTTTGAAGGGGCATTTTGAATTACATATAAAGTTGAGTGGTCAAAGTATAATTTTCCAACTAAAGCTCTTTCCATCCGCCACACTCAACTGAATCGGAGTACTAATCCAAGTTCCGTCTCCAGCAAATAAAAAACATTTTTTTTTACACAACAGAGAAGAAGCATAGAGTGAGAGTAGAGTAGGAGGCGAAAGCACAAACGAGGAAGATGCTAGAAAGGGTGCTCTCTTCTCGGAGGGCAGCGCCGTTCAGTGACGACGGTGATGACGACGGCGACGAATCCAAAACACGAAAGCACATTTCCGTACCGACGAGGATCACAAATTACTTGATTCGAACTGGCCACCTCTGGCCATGCCTTCTCATAGGGCTCGTAATCATTGTGCTCACTTCTTTCGTTTATCACACTCGTGATTTAGTATGTATCTCAGCTTCCTCTTCCGATCACATTTCTCGTTTGCGATTCTTCGGCTTTGATGGCCTTGAAACCGACTTCGGATCTCTCGGCGTTCCCTGGTGTAAGCTCATTGCCTTTCCCATTTTAGTGTCTATCCAGATCTGGTTTATTTTTTTAATTGAGAATTGCGTTTGAATGTATTATTTTTTTCGGCTGATCAGTAAATGGTTTCAATTGTACATCTAATTTCAAGGCATTTCAATAATTGAAAATGCTATCCACATTTACTTTGTATATATCCCCATTTACTTAGTATTCATTGATTGATGATCATTTAAAAGATTCAGAGTGGCATAAAATGGATTAATTATAGCCTCCTAACTTTAGTGTTCTTTTATAGTTGATAATAATGAGCTTCATAGTGTGTGGCATAAACTGAACGAATTGGCTTTCTAGTAGTTTCAGGCTAATTTATGTAATCCCAAACGGAGCTTAAATGGTTTATCATCATGAAGTTATTTTACCAAATAATGTCTTAAGCTGCACTTTAGATCTATGGTCAACAAATGAAACAACTGTTTACACGAGGGCCTGTGTGTATGCATGTATATTTCATCTACACCGATGTCATTTTCCTTTTCTGAATAAGGGAGATGCTGAGTGATAACCAGTTATATCTATTTGAATATTCAATTCAGTTGTTGAGCAATGAAATTCACATGATCCAATGCACCTTTAATTAATTTTAACTCTTGTCAAAAGGCAGATCGAAACACGGAAAAACTGTTGAATGGACCACAAAGGATTTAATCAAAGGTCTGGAGGAGTTTGTGCCCATATATGAGACACGACCTATTAAGAATAACATGTATGGGATGGGTTTTGACCACAGCTTTGGGCTCTGGTTTATGACTCGGTGGTTAAAACCAGAATTGATGATTGAGAGTGGTGCATTCAAGGGACACTCAACTTGGGTTTTGAGACAAGCAATGCCAGATACACCAATCGTCTCACTTACACCCCGTCATCCTGAGAAGTATCTCAAGAAAGGACCTGCTTATGTTGATGGGAACTGCACATACTTCGCTGGAAAAGACTTTGTTGATTTTGGAAGCGTAGATTGGGGAAAAGTTATGAAGAAACATGGAGTCAAGGATCTTAGCCAGGTTCTTGTCTTTTTTGATGACCATCAAAATGAATTGAAAAGGTAAAATAAACTTTTGTAACATGGAAGTTCTCTATTGTGGGTTTCTTAAAATAGTAATTCCTTCCATCGCTGTTCTGTCTAATTATTATCTATTTCATTGCTGCATCCACTGATTTTATGGCTTTGCCAGTTGCCACTTTTTTTTTCAAATTTTTGACTCATTCTCTCTTTTGTTTGGATTTGAACTTTGATCGACAGACTGAAGCAAGCACTTAAAGCTGGGTTCAGGCATCTTGTGTTTGAGGACAATTATGATACTGGTACTGGAGATCACTATTCCTTCAGGCAGATGTGTGATCAATTTTATATAAGAGGTATATTTTCATTTCAACTTAAAATAATTATCTTTCCTCTGTCAAGGCCAAAGCAGCCATTCTTTATTCTGACTCTCTTTTTCCCCTTTTGGAGTTGATTCAACCTTGTATTTGGAAATCTTCTTGACATTTGTTGACCTTGTATGTGAAAGAACAAACACATTGAAATTATCTGTTACCTTGTTCAAAAAAAAAAAAGAAGGAAAAAATACATTGAAATCATGTGCAGAAGTAGTTTTCGCCCATAAACCCTGAATGGAGTATTATAACTGATGTTTCTCTCAAAAGGAATTTGCAATGCAAAACTTAAGGATGTTGATAAATTTTAGAGGATATGAAATTTGTCAATAACTAAGTGATTTCTACCAGAAAATCTAAAAACATTAGAAGGTCAATTAACTCAGTGATACTAACAAGAGAATTCAAAAGTTGGATTGAATCATGATAATATAGGACATTGAAATCAAATCAAGATTTGTCAAGCGTAACAGAGTCAGAGAAGGGAATAGCCATGCTCTTTCCTTTATCTATACTGGAGAATGATTGGTAGGGCAAGCAAGATTATGTAGAGTTAGGCCTCATTTGTTTGCACTTAATGAAGGTCTGAATCTTACTCATTCACAGACATTAAGTGCGTTTGTTTTTAAAGTCTGAATCTTAATTATTCAGGTCTTAATCATTAAGTGTGTTTGTTTTTTTACTTCACAACCACTTAATGGGTCTGTATGGTTAAGATCTATAACAGAGACTTAATTTCATTAAGATGCTATCACATTTTCATTATTAACTGCCGCCACCGCCTACCATTATCAACTACCACCACCACCACCATACTCAACCACCACCCCAACCCCCACCACCACCACCATCATCCCCAATCATAGCCGCCACCATTATCGACCATCACCACCCACTATCCCCACCACTCCGACCACCATATATCATTCTCACCCACAATCAACACTCATCCACCTCAACTAGCACAACTGACCACCCCATCACCATCAACAACCACAACTGACATTGCCCATTATTATAACCTACCACCACCCACCCACCACTTTTCTCAGTCACAACTACTACCACCACCCACCATTATTAACTATCACCACCCACCACCATCATCCTCAATCATAATCGCCACCACTACCAATTATTACTAGCTACTAGCATGAACCACCATCATCAACCAAAACTACAACCAACCACCGCCTCTATCACCCGTTAACCATCACCACCAACAACTATCATATTTTAAAAAATTATATATTTTATTGATAGAATATTAGATTAGTTAGTATTTGATTTGAATTTTATGTTTATTAATTTTCAAATAAAGATAAAGTTATACATTCAGATGTTAAAAATCAAACAGTCTTAATACACATCTTGATATTCAGATGTGTATTCAGATTCAGACGTCTTAATCTTAAAAAAAAACAAATGAGGAGTACAGTGCAGCTAGCTCTAGGAAGGAATGAGATAGACAGTTGATTTTTAGTCAAGTGCCGAGAAAATAAAAGAATAGAAGGTATGCTATATATTACTATCATTTTGGGATAATTCTGCAGCCAAATGGAGCTATCTTTGTCCTCTTTTTGTTTTAACTATTTTTGCTGCTTTGTTGGCAATGAGACTTGTCCCACCAAGGAAGATATGAAAACTGTGTTGGTAGTTGATAAAGAACTACCCAAGTAACATATGGTGCCTGCGCTCGCAACATGATCGGACAACATGATCCTTCTAACTTTGGTGAATCTTCTATTTGGAACAGAGTGTTACATGCTTTGACTTCAAATATGTTTTATACTGTATCATGAAGTCTTCTGTTTGCTTAGCTGTCTAACCAAGTAAAGACAATTGTTTAGCCACCTTTATCACATGCAGTTATAAAGAATCAGTTGATGTTGATTATGAGATTGGACAACCAAGGTAAACAAAAGAGAAATATGTAGAAATGAAAAGAAGAAAACGATGAATACAATTCACTTTAGACATTTTTCCGTTTGTGAAATATTGACTGACTTTTATGGTTAGTTCACTTCTTAATACGTGATACATTTTCCGTTTCATTTACAGGGGGAGGCCACAGCTGCTTTAAGGACAGTGATGAAGCAAGGATCAGAGCAAGAAGGAAGAAGTTCTGGGAGAAGTCCGTTGATATTGAGGAACTTTGTGGTCCTGGTGAAGCTTGGTGGGGAGTGAAAGGGCAGATGCGGGATGATTTTAACCACAGCAATAAAGCCATTTCTTATTCAGAACATTTTAAAAATAGCAGGTTTGTAGAGTCAGTGTTAGATGTTTATTGGGAGCTTCCTCCTGTGGCTGGTCCTTCATTAACTCATCAGACGAGATATGATCCGGCTCGTGCATCAAGTCCTATTGTTGAAGATGGCAGATATGGCTTGTTTCGAAGGCTTGGCTTATCTAGACTGGAGGCATCTGTATTCAACGGTTACACTCAAATGGTCTATCTTCAGGTGTCACAAGAATGAGATTTTGGTTGCCACTGCATATAGGTTGTAGCTTTGTATTTACGTGTGATCTCTCCATTTCTTTTTCTGTTCTTTTAGTTCTTCATGGTGTAACTCTTGAGACACTGTTTCTGTGTTGCCAATACATACTACAATCTTTCAGATGTTAGCTTATGCCCTCTGGTCACTCTGATATTTGCTCAGAATCATGAAAGTCCGGTGAGTGAATCTGTATGTGATGCCTGTAGATTATGTGCCAAAATAGCTTCATGTTCAAATTGCTCTCCTTATTCTGGTTATTTAACCTTTTGCAATTATGTTAAAATGATTTACATGCACATAGCATTCAGTTATGATGTGATCTTACTGCGACCCCAGCTATTGCTACTCTGGCCTTTTATTCTCAGTTGTACATCCACTCAACTTCACTGAGGCTGAGAAGTAACTGGCACTTGGGCATTTCAGAAGGTTCTAACTGACGATTCCAGTTTGAATAGTTAGGATTTCCTTGACAGATAAGCAATGGGTGCCAAGCCTCAGACCGTTATCATATAGAACTATTCAATCCATGAAAGAAGAATTCCTGGCACAGTATCCTTGCCGAGCTTCTGCAGGTCGGCAGAACTAAGCACTAGCGGGTTTTCTTTTCTTTTTTCATTATAAGAGCAGTAGTGGATTTTCTTTGGCGTCTTAGGATTGAGTGGGAAAAGGCAGATCAAAGGCGAGGCATCCAGATTTACTTGCGTTCATGGTTGTTGAACCAACAGATATAAGGTTCAAGCTGAAGTCATATTATTTCAAGCCTAAGCGCTGTCCTTTTCTTTTTCTCTAATAAGGCACTCATTCTAACACGAGGAAAACACGAGAAAGTTGGAAATTGCACAGAATATAGAATCCCATCCCCTTCTACCTTGTAAGTTGTTATTTTTCATCATAACAATCTATGAATTTTCTTTTGCAAATAAACTTGCTGGTAGCATGTGCTAGCACGAATTGCCACTCAAAAGACACAGCCACAGTTGTGAGTATCCTCCGCCCAGAAAACTCCCAATAACTCCGCCATTTCTGTAGGCATTGTGTACTTCAGGCCTCATAATTGTAGTGTCTCTCGATCTACTATGGGCTAGGAACTTCTTTCTTATGGTAAACAGAAAGTTGAAGTCCAGTTGAGGGGTGAGATACGAGACAGTGTTGCAAGTAACAAGCACTAACAATTTCCGTAGGGAATACAGAACAAAAATCTTGGATATCACGGGTTATATCTTTCTTAAACCAGTGCTTCCTTTCAGGGAATGCTACACATCTATTCTAAATTCCAGATACAAAAAGAGAGCAGAAAAAGGATAGCCATCAAAGTAGAAACCATTGGATAGTTAATCTTTCAGTCACTAACTTTGGTTCTTGCACTTGTTTTTGGCCCTTGGAGCTGCAAAGCAAGAGAAAGAAAGTCATTTTAAACCTACTTTAAAGCATATCTTAGACATAAGGGAAAAAGAAGTACTACATAGCATGGACACGATCACAGCGATAGGACATACCTAGCCCAATTGCCTCAGAGCTTTTCATAATCCGCAATCTCTTGCACGAGTCTATGAACATCCTATCATAACATCCAAATTAAACAATGAGCGGATGCAACACTAGGATCATACTAAGGGATTCCTAGATCTGGATATTGAATGGAGGATCTAAGACATGGAGGAAAAGAAAAATAGACAACTGCAAGCTATTTAAGAAAAAGAATGAGGAAAACAACGGAAACAGCCCCTCTTCCTTCATAAGGTAGGGGTAAGGTCTGCGTACACATAACCCTCCCCAGACCCCACGTGTAGGATTGCACTGGGTTTGTTGTTGTTGTAATGAGTTAAACAGCCAAATCAACAACACAATAATAAGACTATAAACCGGTCTTGAGCCTTAAATAATAGTAAGATGGAAAAGAACTTACTCCCAAGGAACATCACCTACAAGCATCCAATCGCCATCTTTATCTTCATAAGTCAGCACATACTCAGAACCATTGACTAGATCCATCAAGTGACTTTCACTAAGTTCCTCCTGCCCTGGAAGTCTATCACTGGTGCACTGCCCTGAATAATATTCACAATTATATGACTTAGACACATACGCGATCGCAAAACTCAAGCCAAAATAGTAGAAAGACGAACCCCCACAAACAGCAATAATACCCAGAGTTGCTGGTTATCAGAATAAGAAGGGGCTACAGTGTTTGGATAATGAGAAAGACTGTTCAATTCACACCCAGTTGTTTGGTGCCTAAACAAAAACTTTTGAGTTTAACTTCTGTACACGGACAAGTGTAAGACTTCTTTCGCTATCAGACGTTGAAATGACTTACACCAACAAGTAACTATCTATGATAAGCATAATTTGATAGCACAGAAAATAAAGTAAATAATAGGTATAGTGTAAAAAATCTTTAATTAAATCGTCGGTGAATATGAATTAAAACCAAAACTTTATTGATGATAAGGTAAAGGAAGAAACTATGATTCAATTGTTCTTGTTCTTGTCTAAATGTAAATTGTAACTTCTCTTTCTTAGAGATTAAGCTGGAATTTTAAAAGCTTATTCAGTAACACCTCTCTATAACAGTATCTTTATATAACAACACTTCACTATAAAAGCTAAGTTTTTCCGGAACCAATATTTATGTTATGTTATAATATATGTTCTCTATAACAGCATTTCGCTACAACGTCCAAAAATATTCTGAACAAACGAGGCTGTTATAGAGAGGGTTGACTGTAAATGAATATCGTTTGCATGCTGCAAAGGAAGAAATTATACCAATACTAAAGCAGCTGAACATCTTTTCAAGTGCTGATGAGAGCTCCCCATAGTTGCTGTAAGTTTTGATATCAACCTTTCTCAAATATGGAGCACCATCCATTCTAACTTTCACATAAAGGCAACTTGAACCTGATTTTCCTTCAGCATCATTCTTTTTTGTGGCCAGTGTATTTTTGCGGAATGACCTAATTGGTGGCCATCCTACTACTTGTGCCCTAATTCAAAACATTAAAAATAAAATAAAAACTCCACTTTAACCATAATTGCAGGAATTTATACCCATATTACAATAAAAAACACCAAAAAAAAAGTTAAGTGACCATCGGAAAATTTAACTCAACAAAATTCAAGAAACAGAAAAAGTTACTAACTTTGAAGTTTGAGGAGGACTATTTTCATTTGATGGAGTTGGCTTTGAGCTTCCATTACTTCCTTTAGGGGAAAATAACAATTCTTCTTTTCTCCAATCAGTTTCTGATCTACAATTAATGGACAAATCCCATTTTCCAGAAGCATCAATAGCATCAGAAAAACCCCTTTTTGTTCTTGATATGAAATTGTTTGAAGGGTTAAGACCCGTATTATTTTCCTCAGTACCCGGCAACCCAAGTCTTAGCTCAGTCTCCTTAAGGTTAAGAACATGACTATTTTTATCAGAACTTCTTTCCATTAAAGAAGCTTCTGTTAAACCTATATAATCATGTTCTAATGGTATAGACATTGAAGTTGAAATTCCAAAAAAACAAGAATTCAAGAAACTATGGAAAGATGAAAAAAGAAGGCAATTTTTAAGTGAGTAAAAGAAGAGATGTTGGTTTTGTTGGTGCAGAAAAGAAATTTGTTTGGTGCTTTTTGTAGCCTTTACTTTTGGAATAAATGAACTGTTAAGAGTAATTGTGGAAAAACTATTGCAGATGCTTATCTAAAGGTGTTTTGTGAAATAGTTAGCTTTGTTTTAGTACAATTTGTTTAAAGCAAATAGTGATTAGCTAGTGCTAATTTGTTTTTATTTGGAAATTTGGAATCTTTGGTCGGAAAAAAGTAATAATGATGATGATTTCAACTTGTCCACTTATAACCAACTCTGTTACACAAATTCCGTTCACAACTATTCCCTTACGATAGTGATTACTAAAAATAATTATCTCCAATTATTTATCACTTTAAAAGTTTAAGATAAATTAAATATATAATTTTTTTTTACCATTAGTAATAATTATTTTTAAAAATAGAAATAACACATAAATAAAATAAATATTCAATGAAGAAAGATTATATCTTAGGGATCTTACACAAATACGCAATATTCATTGTTTACTTTTTGCTATATGCATAGATTATATATTAATTATACATATAGTATACATAAATTATGCATGTATTATAGCTCGACCAGCTATTTTAGTTTAAGTGGTTGGGTGAGCGGCTATTTGAGTTAATTCTTCTATATCTTCTATATAAATAAGGGTAAAATAATTTAATTCCTTTCTTACTTAATATTTTTTTTAAGGAACGTGTAAAAGAGAAACATAACAAATGAATGATATATTGTTTTATGACAATGCTAGTAGCATTTTAATACGTCCTTTGTTTTTTTATGGCGTATAAAATGGTATCATTATTCCAATATTATTTAAATGGTCAAACAAATTCTATTCTGTTACTCTTTCAAATATTTAAAATCTTTAAGTAAAACTTTTTTTTCCAATTTCTAGAAATTTAAATAATTCATCTTCCGATACGTTTTCTTCTTCTTCCAATACACACAAAAATAATCAATTTTTAGTCGGTATTATTTTTTAGTGGCACTAAAAATATAAAATTCTTGTATAAATTTGAAGAGAAACAGCTGTGCTGCTAGCAGATAGAGAGACAGCGATGGATCAAAATGGAGTATTAATTATTTCTTTTCTCAGACGAGTCAATTTTGATTTGTGTGATTTGTTATCAGGGAACAATCGAAATCAATGGAAAAAAAACAGAGAAATTAATGGGTTTTATTGAAGAAGACAGAAATTATAGAATTGATGGAAAGGCTGACAAAAGACTCAAAACGTCGAACAATCACCATAAAAAGGAAAACGATCGAACATCGTCGCCGCTGAAGAGGTTTCTTAATTTTCTTACACAAAAATAAAGCATATGATTCTTTTTTCCTTTTGTCATTTCCTTCTTCTTCTTAATTCATTGATTCTTGTAATTTCTTCACTTTTTCATTTCTTTTTTTAACTTTTACTGAGGCCTCTCTTTTTTACTGCACGCCTGTGTCGATTGTAATTATTGAGCAAATCCAGTAAATTAGCAAAGCGTGCATACATATAGTGTGTAATTTCTTATGCAGAGTTAGTGTAAAATTCATTAAAGAATTCATATAGTTTATATCCTAGACCGCCTTTGCTTAATGACTAAGCTTTGTCCATGCACAATAGCTAAATTACTAAGGTAAGTCTATGTACATTAGATCTAAGTAATTCATTCTTTTACTTTATTTCGTATATAACAAAAGCTCAGCACATCAAGTAATGAACTTTTGAATAGGTTTTCCCACCACATATGATAGTCTTTTGGATTAGGATCTATATTTGGTCTATCAGAGTAGATTGATCAATGCTTGAGATCATAATATTATTTACTCTAACGATAATGTAAGAAAAAAATAATTAATTTATTCTTGAAATATGAAACTATTTATTTTGGACCATAAAAAAAGCCAAAAAATAATTTATTATGAACCGGAGGAAGTAATTTTTTAACAAAGAGTAAATTAAAAATTCTAAATTCGAAAATATGTGTGAAGAGATTAAATGACTTAGGTAATATTAAAAACTAAAAAACTCGACTGTAAAAAAATATTATAATAATTTTGTATATTAAAAAAGCCAAAAAAGTACTTCAAATAAAATAATATATAAAGTTTTCTTTTAGATTGACTGAAATTTTCCATCTAATAGATTGAAATTTTTATTTAGGTATATTATATTAGAAACTTATTTATTTATGTTCTCTATGTTTGTAATTTTTAATAAATATTTAGGTTTAACCTGTTACTGTTGGGTCATAGGCGGCAGGTTTCGCCGTGGTCGGTTAAGAGCGAGTCATTAAATAAATTGTTAGTGCTTTGTTCAGACTTGACCTGACAGTCGGACTAGGCATGCTACTTTTTTCTTGGTATGAGCTGGTGTAAATGAATGTTTTACGTGCTCATGAACCTCAATATTAATTGAAGATCAAAGTAAACATTTATTTATTTGTACTTAAAACATTTTTACTACATATAATGTGAATTTAATATTATATAGCGAGTGCGTCATGTCCCTATTTGCTGATTATCCTTTCACCTGTCCTATCTCTATGTAGTGGAATTTAATAGCAATCAACTTACTTCGTTTCTCGTTTTTATTTTCTCTCTCGATCTTATCAATTGGAGAACAAGGTCCATCAATATTTGATGCTCAAATGGTACGATGATTAAACTGGTCCAGAACTCATCATGTGTTACGTTAATATCCGTGACCAATAAATGTTCCACTCCACTCGCACTAAATATTAAGAACTCCAAGCAACAATCTAGTCGAGATAGAGTCAAATTTTGAAGTTTATACGTTTAGAATTTGTCTTTTAAGTTGTTAGATTTTAAATTACATAATAATTTATACATATTTATTAAAAAATTTAAAATAAATCTAAATTTTAAACTAAAGCTATTGTGTTTGTCCGAACATATAACCTAAACTTTTAGTGAAAATAGCTTCTATCCAATTAACAAATGACAAGGACGAAGCATCTAACCCCAGATTCAAGCCTATCTTGGGGGTCTAGGATGAGAACCTTCAAATCATGTGTTTTTTCATACTTTATGTGAGTGCGCATATAATGACGATGATCCCATTTCCTTTGTGTAAGTGACTCTATATCTTTCTCTTTTTTATCTAATCAAGTGCCTTTTCGAACTAAATGAAATGAAATTTGATTGTAATTCCAAAATTTACGATATAATCTCCTTCGATATTGTTACTATTTTCTAACTTCTCATTGAAAACAATAGGAGTAAAACTTTTTTCTGGTTTTTTAATATAAACTTGTCTAAAACGTATACTATCATATAATAATGTCCAACAACACAATATGTTAACGACTCAGCTACTAACAATAATAATTACTGATTTGGTCAAAATGAAATTGAAGGAATCCGTGATAATCTCAACATAGCGCGTAAATTGTAAAATGAGAATTTATTTTTCGTGAAGCAGAAACGAAAACGGATGAATCGCGGCTGAAATTACTTGTCGGCGATGGTTGTCACGATGTGTTGGAGCAAACCCTAATTCCACAGTCTAAACCCTAGTTTGATTGTGGGAGAAAACTAAGCGTAGGAAAAAAATACTACTCAGAGTATTTTTAATGTACACACTAAGTGTACTTATATAGGAAATCTTAGGGTTAACTAAATTGGGCCTTAGAGCACCCCTTATGGGTGGACCTAATATTTCCTACATCTTCCACTCACACATAATGGGAGTGCTCATCTAGCCTGAGAAACATATTCTCAACTCATCTCCTCAGTCATTCATACATAGAAGTAGACCGTGCGACCAACATACTATGAGAGCTAAGTGGTATACATCTGTTACGAATATATAGTCTCTCGTCGAGCGCAAACCTGCAAGTAGATCATAAAATATACAGTACCCTAAATCATATAAATCACATTTGATATAGTCTCAAAATCTCATATATCATTATTTCTTGTATTCACAACCATAACTCATAAGTTATAATTGGTGCACGAGTGAATACAAATAAATGAGATTACATCAATGATCTTCCTCTTCTCACGATCCCCTTAACATTAGTTTGACTGCTTTTCTAGATATGCTCCGCTAGACCGAATATGTGTACATGGTCTTTTGGAAACACACTAAGATAGCTAACATCACATTAAGTCTCAAGTATCTGATCGGAGTCTCTAAGGGTACAAAATATTGAGCTATCATAAAATCCCTGGGTCTCACACAACAATAAGTTGAGAATGAACTTATGTTAACCTAATTGGTAGACATTAGCACGCATGGAAAGAAACATGTGCTACAACATTTTCTCCCTTTTCCCAATGAGCATATCTTTATCTCATAAATAATGTTGTACATATGATATTTAGATACCATAAGTATCTAAATTTGAGTTCTTTGATCTACAATATCATTTTTAACTAACATCTGGCTCACAAAGTAGACTAGGTGAACGTTTTTCACCCTAATGACCTTATGTCATTGTTTAAGCGACAATCTAATTTTAAGAGAATAGCTCTCAAATTATACTTATGATAATTTACTTAAAACCATGTCTCATCTCTTCACATCACTAAGATAAGGAGGTGATTGTCTGTGTGAGAAGATCAACCTCTTGTCTACCCGACATACTTATCAAAAAAATAAAGAATGCACATAACATTCAATGATAAAAATATGTATGTATGTAAATCAACTTTATTGATAATCAAAGAACATCAGTTTTGTGAACACGAGAAATAAATAACAAAATAAAGTATCTCAGAGTCTACGCAAGCCTTGAGACCTAGTGTGTCTCACAAATGCATCTCTAGACAAAGGCTTGGTCAACGGATTTGCTAATATATCTTTTGTAGACACATACTTCACATTCACTACCTTGAGTCTAACCATGTCTCTCGCATAGTTATACTTGATATCTATATGTTTGGTTTTACAATGAAACTTTGGGTCCTTGGTGGAGGATATTGCAGCCTCAGTGTCACAGTAGGCTAATACTGGTTCAGTATTTTCAGTGATATCCAACAAGTGATCCAAGAACTTTTCCAACCAAACAGCTTCTTGGGTTGCTGATGCAAGAGCCACGTATTCGGCTTCCATCGTAGACAGCGATACACATGATTGTTTCTTACTGCTCCATGATATGGCACCATCACTGAGTAAGAAAACATATCATGAGTTAGACTTCCTCTCGTCTAGATCTCCTTCATGATCAGCATCACTATATCCAACTAATCGCAGATCCTTGCCGCCTTGATAACAAAGGGCATAATTAGCAGTTCCCTTCAGATATCTCATGATCCTCTTTACTGTTGCCAATGTGCTAAACCTGGTTCGGTTTGATATCTACTTACCAAACCAACTGCTTGATAGATATCAGGTCTAGCCATAACATACATTAGACTTCCGACTGCGCTCCTATAAGGAACTCGGCTCATTCTTTATGTCTCTTCATGAGTCTTAGAACACATCTAACATCCCAATGTATGGCCTTGTCACGATCCAAATTCCCCCAACCTTAGGGATCGTGATGGCGCCTAACATCACACTTGCTAGGCAAGCCAATGTTAGAGTTCGATTAACTATTTCCTTTGAATTTCTATTTAAACATAATAAGCAATTATGAAGTAAAATTTAAGCTACTGACTTTCAATGAATAATTCCAAATATAGACGAATAAGCAAATAAATAAAATGAGCCACGAACTACTTATATAAATAACTTAAAACTACCTTAGGGTCTGGTGTCACAATTCACGAACTACTAAAGAATACCACAAATAATGGGCTAAACGAATAGTGTGTAACTGTTCTTAATCAAATAAAACAGTAGTCTAAATAGTATAGAGAAGACTCTCAGGATCTGCGAACGCCGGCAGATATACCTCGTGTCTCCGAAAGAGTTGATAGCTGCTCTACAAATCTCTACTACTGGCCGGTACCTGGATCTGTGCAAAAGAGCACAGAATGTAGTATCAGTACAACCGACTCCATGTACTGAGTAAGTGTCGAGCCTAACCTCGGTGAAGTAGTGACGAGGCTACGGCGGGGAATTAACAACATATAACATGTGACAATAATATATGCAATAACGCAATAAAATAATTCTACACGAACAAGAAAAATATAACTGAGACAATAATTATAAAGCAAGAAGGAAATTCAAACAAATAATTAAGTACTACAACCACAATGAAATAACTCAGCCACCTTTTCCAGGCCTCAGCTATAACAAACTCTCAAATAATTTTCAAGTTTTCGAACTTTAACTTTAAATAAAGGTAGTGCCAAAATGCGAAAAATAGTAGTATAAAATGGTAGTTTTAAAATCTTTGTTTTCTTTGAAAATTATTAAAAATATAATTGTCCTCCATTATTGCTCCTTGTTGCGGCGTGAAACCCGATCCCACCAGACATATCATATCAATTTTTTCACCCGTATCACGATTAATTTATTCACCCGTATCACAATCAATTATCAACCCTTATCACAGCCCCCTTATCACCGCCTTTCAAGTCAAAGCCTTTCACAAAATTTATGGCTCGAAAATTGTAAAACAGAACAAGTTTCACTTTAAATAACAGTAAAAGCATAATATGAAATAATGATAATAAAACAATGAGTGTTCCAGCCTTTATTATATAACCAGTAAAACATGCATATTCTCTCTTATCATTACCTTGTTGCGGCGTGAAACCCGATCCCACCAGACATATCATATCAATTTTTTCACCCGTATCACGATTAATTTATTCACCCGTATCACAATCAATTATCCACCCTTGTCACAGCCCCCTTATCACACCAATTTTGTTTATTCATAAAAAACTTTCATTGTTCAGGCCAATCCTTTCACAACACTTTTAGTTCAACCAATTTCAAACAGAAAATAGTGTAGCTCGTAAGCTTCAACCAATATCATTTCACATTAAAACCAACCAGAATATTTGTAAATATCATAACGCTGTCAACCCAACTCAGTCTCTATGTACCATGATAAAATCAAAAGAACAACCAACACTTTTAATACACTTGTCACAACCATTGGCAACAATCAATTGAAATCAAACATCCACGTAAACCTCAACAATCATAAGACAGTTAAACTCCATCCGTCATCACTCCCCCAATATTATCAAAAATGGAACCAATAGGAACGTGTATATATATATATATATATATATATATATATATATATATATATATATATATATATATTCGTAAAAACAGTGTCAAACCGCTCAATCGTTTTGTACCACAAAGAATCCAGCTAAAACAACCAATACTCTTTCCAAAATAACCACAACAATATCTAATAATAAAATAACAACACCAAGTAGTCATAGAAACAATAATGGACATTGAACAATTAAGACAAGAATCAATTAAGTTGGGAACGGAAAAGGGATCATGCTTAAAAGGCAAATTGGGTGGTGCATAGATACTCGTCACCTCACCTATACACCACGCCCATACATTTCACATAGCAAACAAGTAGGGATTCTTATTCCCTCAAATCAAAGTTAGACCAAACACTTACCTCAATTTCGTAGGCCACTAACAACTCAATTATAGCTTTTCCTTTAGAATCTTGCTCTAACTTGCTCGAATCTAATCATAATTAACTCAATATCATTAATTATGACTAAAGGAACTAACTTTATTGAAAAATATATTTTTTCTAAGTTTTCTAAAAAAAAAGTGAAAACCCGACTTTGGGCCCGCTTGATCTAAACTCGGGGTTCGGACCAAATTACGTTTACCCATTCACCCACGAACCCAAATATACAATTAGTTTCGAAATCTGACCTCAATTCGAGGTAAAGATTCGATTTTTACAAAATTCTCTAATTCTACCCAAACCTTCAATTTTTACCATTAAAATTCTTAGTTTTTGATTTAAAAGTGATGAAAAACAATGAGTAATTGAAAGAGTAATGTTTAGAATTGATTACCTATGACTTGGGAATGATATTGGGTGAAGAAATTCGTTCCTAGGGTTGTGGGGTTCAAAAATTTGAAGAAGAAAGTTCGTTCGTTTTTATATTTTTCTGCCAGCTATTTTGTCTCGTTTCTCATGCCAAACGATCCCGAAACTCGATTTTTATGTGTCAATGGATTCTTTGTGAAATTCTAGTCAAGTTAGGCTTTTGAATCACTCAATTTGACCTTATAATGAAGGAGATATGTAGGTTTTAATATTTACAAATAGTGCAGATTTTTAATACGCTGTCATTGGCAATTTCGTAATTAACCTGAAAAATCTAGCAACCTTAGTAAATTGATCATAACATCCTCATACGATATCCAAATTCGATGATTCTTTTTGCTACGGGTCCGTAATTACGATACGGATCTAATACGTCATTTAAAAATAAAATTGAAGCTCATTTGTTCAATATGATATCATTTATGCTTGCAGAAACGACGTCGAAGCGTAAGAAAGAACGAGCGCAACACAACCCAAACCTATTTGAAACTCACCCGAGCCCTCGGGGCTCTAAACCAAACATGCACTCAAGTCTAAAAGTATCATACGCACTTGCTCGTGCGATCAAATCATGAAAATAACATGTAAAACTATGAATTAAACCTCAAAACTCATTATTTTTCTCAAAAACACTTTTAGTTCATAACTTTTCAATCGGATGTCCGAATCACGTCAAACGAACTCCGTTTTTCACTAAATTTCACATGCAAAGCCTAAATATCATAGCAATTCTGTATCGGGCTCTGAAACCAAAATGCGAGCCCGATACCAATGATTTCAAATATTAATTCTTTTCTTTATTTCATAAATATTTCAGCAAAATAATTTCTTTCAAAAATTTATTTCTAAGGCTTGGGACCTCGGAATTAATTTTCGGGCATACGCCCGAGTCCCATATATTTACTGCGGACCTCCCGGGATCATCAGAACACAGATCCGGGTCCGTTTACTCAAAATGTTGACTAAAGTCAATATTAATCAAATTTTTAATTCTAGAATTTACTATCTCTCATATTTTCACATAAAAGCTTTCCAGTTTCACGCCCGGACTGCTCACACAAATTGAGGTATTTAAAATTAACCTTTTTATGGCTATTAAGCCTAGAATGGAGTCTAAATTTATAAAATGACCCCTTGGGTCATCACAATCTCCACCTCTAAAACAAACGTTCGTCCTCGAACAGACATAGAAGATTACCTGAATTAGCGAACAAATGTGGATATTTACTCAGCATGTCCGACTCGAACTCCCAAGTAGCTACCTCAATGGGCTGACCTTTCTACTGCACTCGAACTGAAGGATAACTCTTAGACCTCAGCTAACGAACCTGCCGGTCTAAAATAGCTACCGGCTCCTCCTCATAAGTCAAGTCTTTGTCCAGTTGGACAGAGCTGAAATCTAACACGTGGGTCGGGTCACCATGATATTTTCGGAGCATAGACACATGGAATACCAGATGAACTGAGGATAACCCTGGAGGCAACTCAAGTCTATACGCTACCTCCCCCACTCTATCAAGAATCTCAAACGGCCCGATATACCTAGGGATCAACTTGCCCTTCTTCCCAAACCTCATAACACCTTTCATGGGTGATACCTGAAGCAATACTCTCTCTCCAACCATGATTGCCACATCACGATCCTTACGATCGGCATGACTCTTTTGCCTAGACTGAGCTGCACAAAGTATCTTCTGAATGATCTTGACCTTATCTAAGGCCTCCTGAACTAAATCTGTACCCAGTAACCGAGCCTCTCCCGGCTTAAACCATCCAACTGGCGATTTGCACCATCTACCATATAAAGCCTCATAAGGAGCCATCTGAATGCTCAACTGATAACTATTATTATAATCAAAGTCCGCTAACGACAAGAACTGATCCCACGAACCTCCAAAGTCAATCACACAAGCGCGGAGCATATCCTCCAAAATCCTAATGGCACGTTTGGACTGTCTGTCAGTCTGAGGATGGAATGTTGTGCTCAACTCCACTCGGGTACCCAACTCACGCTGAACTGCCCTCCAAATGTGCAAAGTAAAACTGCGTACCTCGATATGAAATGATAGACACGGGCACACTGTGAAGGCGAACAATCTCTCGAATATATATAACTCAGCTAACCGCTCCGAAGTATAAGTACTTGCCACGAGAATGAAATGTGTTGATTTGGTCAGTCTATCCACAATAACCCAAACTGCGTCAAATTTCCTCTGAGTCTGTGGGAGCCCAACAACGAAGTCCATAGTGATACGCTCCCACTTCCACTCAGGAATCTCTATCTGCTGTAGCAAACCACCAGGTCTATGATGTTCATACTTTACCTGCTGACAATTTAAGCAACGAGCCACATACGCCACAATGTCCTTTTTCATCCTTCTCCACCAATAATGTTGCCTCAAATTTTGGTATATTTTAGCTGCCCCTGGGTGAATGGAATACTTAGAACTTTGAGCCTCCTCAAGGATCAGCTCACGAAGGCCATCAACATTAGGCACACATAATCGACCCTTGCATCCTCAAAACACCATCATCTCCAACTGTAACCTGCTGGCCATCATCGTGCTAATTTGGGTCCCTAAGGACCGCCAAATGTGGGTCATCATCTTGTCGCTCCTGAATACGCTCAATTAGGGAAGATCGGGCGACTGTGCAAGCTAGAACACTGCTGGGGAAAATATTCAACCTCATGAACTGATTAGCCATCGTCTGAATAATTGAAGTTAACGGGCTCTCATCAACTGGAATATACGCAAGGCTGCCCATACTCACCGCCTCTATTTTCTTAATAGTTGTTCATAACCAATTACTGAATTATCAACGACTTCACGTTAACAATAATCCCGTTTCAAACCTTCACAATACTGATGACGAGGTGCGATTCATGAAGAGCTCGTAATTATATACCCGACTTAACGTGTCTCATTTAACGCCACTTGGGCGGGCATATACCTCGCAGGTCAAAGCTCAATAATTCTGACACGGATTTGGCAAATCATACACAGTTAATTAATTAGTTTATTTCTTTATTTATTTAATTAATTATAATTAGTATTACTTTTATTATTATTATTATTATTTATTCATTTATTCTTATGATCATCATCATTATTTTATACATGAATTGTTGAATAAGCCTAATAGGCATGACCAGTACTATAACAAAATTTTAATTCACACGGGAGAATTTAAACTCAAGTACCTCGTCCTTACATAACTTCCACCGCAGCTTGTAGCCTGATTTAAACATCTCAAATCATATCAAAATGCGAGGATCTCGCCCTCAGTTCTGAATCACAATTAAGATGCGCACCGCCAATCGAAACATTCCATTTTCTTCTTTCAAATATTTTTCGTTAAACAAAATTACAACACCTAATGATAGACATAACTATCTCCATAGAATTTCTCAATACTAGTGTTCACACAAGTAGATTTTTGAGTTACGAAGCTCACCCGAGAGTAAAGCATATTAGAAGAATTTTATTATTTACGCATAACCGTATTAAGTTCAGGAAATCATCACTTTATAATAATTAGAGATTGTTCTTGTAATGACACCCTTTAATGTGACGACCTCAGCCCTACCGTAGAAAATATACCAACAGGTTGGGTCTCCACCTCTAGGAGTCTGACCTCCACCTTCGACATGTAAGTTTAGTTGTAACTGCAATGGGGCACGTAGCCTGAGTGTTCTGATGAAATATGACTCTCCCAAGTTTAGGACAATTTCTATCACTAGCCGAAATGAAGTATCAACCTGTCCTAAGTCGTTCAAAATTTTACAATCATATTTGAGTCCTTTAATGAGTCTGGGGACTCGCCCCCTGGCTATATGAACCAATGTAGGAGTATGACGGGCTAACTTATCGAACCTGATGGCATATTCTGACACCGTCATATGACCTGACGCAACCGTTCAAACCTTATGTGCCACGCAAATTGGAAAGTTCGAGAAACAAATTCTTTCAAAAGCATTTATGAGAACTGAGTCAAGTAATTGATGTTGCATTGGCTGGTCACCCTCTTCGTAGGCTTGTCACAAACACCGACGGCCAATTTTTTCTTTTACTATGCCAACTCAACACTGCTGAGCTACCCCTTCTATTCATATACTTTTCATTATTCTTTTGGGGTAACTCTCATCTCGATTGACATACAATGATCACAAAAGTAAAGCTCTACACAGATAATTCTTGGCACGAACCTTATAGTCTAAAAGCTCGTCAACCGTTGTACTCCCTCTGGAGCACCCCAAAATCCGCAACCGTGACTTCCACGCTGAGTAGACCTTATGTAGATTTAAAGTTGTTCGAATAACTTCTTTGGTACTGAGGTATAGGGTTATTAAAGAGACTGATATACCACAATTCCCAGCTTTATCTCTTGCAACATCTCCGGCCTTATACATTCCAAGCCAAAACCGATATAACACATGACCCCGCAATCTATTCCTTGACGGTGGAATTTTCCACTTGGCACGAACTCATAGGTCACAATGCCTGATAATCTAAAATGTTAAACTTCACGGCTCATATAAATCGACCCCGTTGCTTTCAACTATTCCCTTGTTATACAACACTGGAGTAGCTATAAATCCTTCTGTGATATAGGCTAGTCCAACATGTACCGACTGAGCTAGAACCTCCGCGTCTAGATCCATTTGAGACTGTACAATAGGTGCTGACGTTCGATCTTTAGACTGAGCTCTACTTCTGTCTCTTCCCCTAATCATAGCTGTCATTGGGGATTCACCTCTTGTCCGGTTGTAGACGTTTTGCGTGTTATCGAGATTTGTGAGAGGACAAGAATAGACAAGTTCAATCATCAATGATAGAACAAATCCGCACGATATAGTAGAATAGAAGTAAACTTATTCCTAACTTCATAGCCTCTGAGAGATAAGTACATACGTCTCCGTACCGATCCTTCAGACTCTACCAAGTTTGTTCGTGAATTGTGAGACCTAAGCAACCTAGTGCTCTGATACCAACTTGTCACGACCCAAATTCCTCCAACCTTAGGGATCGTGATGGCGCCTAATATCACACTTGCTAGGCAAACCAATGTTAGAGTTCGATTAACTATTTTCTTTGAATTTCTATTTAAACATAATAAGCAATTATAAAATAAACTTTAAGCTACTGACTTTCAATGAATAATTCCAAATATAGACGAATAAGCAAATAAATAAAAGGAGCCACGAACTAATTATATAAATTACTTAAAACTACCTCAGGGTCTGGTGTCACAATTCACGAACTACTAAAGAATACCACAAATAATGGGCTAAACGAATAATGTGTAACTGTTCTGAATCAAATAAAACAATAGTCTAAATAGTATAGAGAAGACTCTCAAGATCTGCGAACGCCGGCAGATATACCTCGTGTCTCCGAAAGAGTGGATAGCTGCTCTACAAATCTCTACTACTGGCCGGTACCTGGATATGTGCAAAAGAGCACAAAATGTAGTATCAGTACAACCGACTCCATGTACTGAGTAAGTGCCGAGCCTAACCTTGACGAAGTAGTGACGAGGCTACGGCGGGGCATTAACAACATATAACATGTGACAATAATATATGCAATAACGCAATAAAATAATTCTACACGAACAAGAAAAATATAACCGAGACAATAATTATAAAGCAAGAAGGAAATTCAAACAAATAATTAAGTATACAACCACAATGAAATAACTCAACCGCCTTTTCTAGGCCTCAGCTATAACAAACTCTCAAATAATTTTCAAGTTTCCAAACTTTAATTTTAAATAAAATTAGTTCCAAAATACGAAAAATAGTAATATAAAATGGTAGTTTTCAAATCTTTATTTTTCTTTGAAAATCATTAAAAATATAATTTTCCTCATTTATTGCTCCTTGTTGCGGCGTGTAACCCGATTCCACCAGACATATCATATCAATTTATTCACCCGTATCACAATCAATTTATTCACCCGTATCAATATCAATTATCCACCCTTATCACAACCCCCTTATCACCGCCTTTCAAGTCAAAGCCTTTCACAATATTTATGTCTCGAAAATTGTAAAACAGAACAAGTTTCACTTTAAATAACAGTAAAAGCATAATATGAAATAATGATAATAAAACAATGAGTGTTCCAGCCTTTATTTTATAAACAGTAAAACATGCATATTCTCTCTTATCATTGTCTTGTTGCGGCGTGCAACCCGATCCCACCTATTCACAATATCACAATCAATTATCCACCCTAGTCACAACCCCCTTATCACACCAATTTTTTTTATTCATAAAAAACTTCCACTGTTCAGGCCAATCCTTTCACAACACTTTTAGTTCAACAAACTTCAAACAGAAAACAGTGTAGCTCGTAAGTTTCAACCAATATCATTTCACAAAAAAACAACCAGAATATATGTAAACACCGTAACGCTGTCAACTCAGCTCAGTCTCTATGTACCATGATAAAATGAAAAGAACAACCAACACTTTTAATACACTTGCCACAACCATTGGCAACAATCAATTGAAACCAAACATCCACGTAAACCTCAACAATCATAAGACAGTTAAACTGCATCCCTCATCACTCCCTCAATATTATCAAAAATAGAACCAACAGGAACGTATATATATATAATTCGTAAAAATAATGCCAAACCGCTCAATCGTTTTGTACCACAAGGAATCCAGCTAAAACAACTAATAGTCTTCCAAAATAACCACAACAATATCTAACAATAAAATAACAAGACCAAGTAGTCATAGAATAATAATGGACATAGAACAATTAAGACAAGAATCAATTAAGTTGGGAACGGGAAAGGGATCATGCTTAACAGGCAAATTGGGTGGTGCATAGATACTCGTCACCTCACCTATACACCACGCTCATGCATTTCACATAGCAAACAAGTGGGGATTCTTATTCCCTCAAGTCAAAGTTAGACCAAACACGTACCTCAATTTCGCAGGCCACTCAACACTCAATTATAGCTTTTCCTTTGGAATCTTGCTCTAACTTGCTCGAATCTAATCATAATTAACCCAATATCATTAATTAAGACTAAAGGAACTAACTTTATTGAAAAATATAATTTTTCCTAAGTTTTCTATATATAAAAAAGTGAAAATCCGACCTCGGGCCCGCTTGGTCTAAACTCGGGGGTCGGACCAAATTACGTTTACTCATTCACCCACGAACCCAAATATACAATTATTTTCGAAATCATACCTCAATTCGAGGTACAGATTCGATTTTTGCAAAATTCCCTAATTCTACCCAAACCCTCAATTTTTACCATTAAAATTCTTAGTTTTTGATTAAAAAGTGATGAAAAACAATGAGTAATTGAAAGAGTAAAGTTTAGAATTGATTACCCATGACTTGGGGATGATATTGGGTGAAGAAATTCGTTCCTAGGGCTGTGGGGTTCGAAAATTTGAAGAAGAAGGTCTGCCCGTTTTTAATATATTTTTCTAAAAGCTATTCTGCCTCGTTATTCGTGCCAAACGATCCCGAAACTCAATTTTTATGTGTCCAATGGATTTTTTGTGAAATTTTAGTCAAGTTAGGCTTTTGAATCACTCAATTTGACCTTATAATGAAAGGGATATGTAAGGTTTAATATTTGCAAATAGTCAGATTTTTAATACGTCGTCAGGAGCAATTTCGTAATTAACCTGAAAAATCTGGCAACCTTAGTAAAATGATCATAACATCCTCATACGATGTCCAAATTTGATGATGCTTTTTGCTACGGGTTCATAATTACGATACAGATCTAATACTTCATTTAAAACAAAAATTAAAACTCATTTGTTCAATATGATATCATTTATGCTTGCAGAAAGGACGTTGAAGCATACGAAAGAACGAGCGCAACACAACCCAAACCTATTTGAAACATGCACGCAAGTCTAAAAGCATCTTACGGACTTTCTCGTGCGATCAGATCATGAAAATAACATGTAAAACTATGAATTAAACCTCAAAACTCATTATTTTCTTCAAGAACACTTATAGTTCATAACTTTTCAACTGGATGTCCGAATCACGTCAAACGAACTCTGTTTTTCACCAAATTTCACAGGCAAGGCCTAAATATCATAACAATTATGTATCGGGCCCCAGAACCAAAATACGGTCCTGATACCAATGATTTCAAATATTAATTTTTTTCTTTATTTCATAAATATTTTAGCAAAATAATTTCTTTCAAAAATTGATTTCTAAGGCTTGGGACCTCGAAATTCATTGTCGGACATACGCCCGAGTCCCATATTTTACTACGGACCTCCCGGGATCATCGGAACACAGATCCGGGTCCGTTTACTCAAAATTTTGACTAAAGTCAATATTAATCAAATTTCTAATTCTAGAATTTACTATCTCTCGTATTTTCACATAAAAGCTTTTCAGTTTCACGCTTGGACTACGCACGCAAATCGATGTATTTAAAATTAACTTTTTTATGGCTATTAAGCCTAGAACGGAGTCTAAATTTATAAAATGACCCCTTGTGTCATCACATGCCTTAACTCATAGGAGTTTAAACTAGGCTACTATTTTGCATATTAAATCGTTTAAGAATTTTTCTAATGTAATTTTCTTGTGAGAGATACAATAGTTTCTTTGGACGATCTCTTGAAATCTTAACTCCAAGAATTATGCAGCTCCACCCATATCTTTCATCTCAAATTGGGATGATAACTATGACTTTATCTCGGTTATAAACTCCTTGTCATTTCCAGCTATAAGTATGTCATCTACATAAAATGTTAAAAGTACAAGCTTGTTTTTTGATCTCTTGGTATAAACGCAATGGTCTTGATCCATCATGGTAAAACCATTGGATACAAGAATATTTTGTAAGTGTATATACCACTGCCTTGAAGATTGTTTGAGGCCATAAATAGACTTCAAAAGTCTACAAACCTTTTGTTTGTGGCCCTTTTCAATGAAACACTTAGGTTGTTCCATATAGATTTCTTCATCTATTCTCTATTGAGAAAGACAGTCTTTACATCCATCTGATGTAATTCAAGATCCAAGCTTGCAATAATAGCTAGAACCAGGCGAACCAAGGTAAATAGTACAGCAGGCGAGAAAGTCTCTTCGTAGTCTATTCCTTTCGGTTGTGTATACCCTTTCGCTACCAATCGAGCCTTATATCTCTCAACTGTGCCATCAGCCCTGAGCTTAATTTTGAGAACCTGTTTAATCCCAATTGCTTTGCGTCCTTCAGGAGGTCAACTAGTTCCCAAAGCTCCGTTGACTCTCATAAACTCCAATTCATCTTCCATTGCTATTGTCCATTTATCCTTAGAAGGGAATGAGAGTCTCTTTTACATTTTTAGGCTTGTTTTCTTCTTGTAGGAGCATCATAGATAGTTCGCCTCCTTAAACATCAAATCGTCGGTGGGGAATCTTTTTACGAGAACCACGTCTTATTTGTGATTCATCATTGTTCCCATTTGGATCAATGTTGCTCCCACTCGGATCAAGATCATTCATCCTGATCCCACTTGGAACAAGATCTGTGACCATATCGCTCCCACTTTGAATAGGATCCATTTGGTCACTTCCACTAAATGTAGAAGGATCACTTTCATTCGCATATGATGATGAATGAGGTCTTTGATGAGAAACTATTTCATCATCTGCTAAAATTCTCCCTCTCGAATTAAGTGATCCTTGTACTTCTTGATCTATTATCTCAAATAAGGTTAGGTGTTGACCTACCTCTCCCTTTTTAGATAACTCATCCTCTAAGAATGTGACATCTCGTGATTCAAACTCAGTTACACTTCCATTCTCTTGTTTATCTATAAACACATAACCGTTTGAGGTTTCAGAGTATCTTATAAAGATACTCTTCTTTCCCCTCGGGCCCAATTTGGCATATTTGTGAGATGAATCATGTGTATAGGCAGCACAACCCAAGGTCTTAATACACTCAGGTCTGGTTGTCTTTCAGTCCACAACTCATATAGAGTAGTGGCAACTGATTTTGTAGACACTCTGTTAAGTACAAAGGTGGTAGTAAGCAACGCATCACCCCAGTAACTAATTGGGAGGTTAGCTTGTGCCATCATTGACCTAACCATTTCTATGAGCGTTCTATTTCTTCTCCCCGCAACACCATTTTGTTGTGTAGTATTTGGGATAGTCAACTGATGAACCATTACCTTTTCATCACATAAATTATTAAACTGGGTTGATAAGTATTCACGACCACGGTCAGTTCGAAGAGCTTTTATCTTCTTGTCTAATTGATCTTCCAATAAGCTCATATAGCGTTTGAAGCAACTTATTCCTTATGATTTGTGGGAAATTAAATAGACATAACTGAAACGTGTAAGTCATCAATAAATTTGATGAAATAACTTGCTACATGTATATACCTAACATTCATAGGCCCACAGATGTCTAAATGGATTAATTGCAAAGGATATTCAGCTCTAGTCACTTGACCAAAAGGTTTTCTTGCAGATTTTCCAGCTAGACAATTTTCACAAGTGGACGATTCCACATGTTCAATGCTGGAAAGAAAACCTTGTTTTGCTAACCTTTGCATTCTCTGTTGTCCAATATGACCAAGTCTAGCATGCCATATGTTTATATCACTATCACATTTATGTGAAGAAACAAACATAGAAAAACTAGCATTATTATTAAATGAATCATAATCCAAATTCATAATACTTAAACCTTCGGTCACATGACCAAAACTAATAACCCTATTGGGCCTTAGAGCACTCCTTATGGGTGGACCCAATATTTCTTACAGAAATTGTTGAAACCTATTTTTTTTCCTTAGCCGAGGGTCTATTAGAAACATCTTCTCTATCCTCACAAAGTAGGGGTAAGGTCTGCGTACACACCTCCCTTGACCCCTCGGTGTGGGATAAGACTGGATATATTTTTGTTGTTGTAAAGTGGCATATACATTAGTAGTTGTTTTTGGTTCTAACAATTTGTGAAGGGAAACTGCTGCCAACTGATCTGAGACTATACAACAACAATTTCAAACATCTTTTTGGATAAAATATTGCAGTATACAATATAACAAGAGTGAGATATTTTTAACTCAGGACTTGGTCACGCTCAGTCGCAAAGCTAGTGATTTTCTCAAGGGTATTCAAATTTGAAAGAAGTGGAAAAAAATCCCGACAAAGGGTGTTAATTAAGATTGAAGCAGAAGTGAAAATGTAAAGCCTTTTGGGTGAATTTTCACCAAGGCTGTAGATAGATTATATATAGCAACCAATGTACAACAATAGCCTAAATGACTTATGACTTATAGGAATTTTAATTTACAATGTAATCTGAATCTTTATCTAATATATTTAAAAGATACACATAAACCTTATCTGATATATTCAAGAGATACGATGGTCATCTAACACCCCCCCGACAAGCTCATGTCGAGTTTAGAGACATTGAGCTTGGACCGTAGCTGAGAAAATCGAGAGGAGCTTAGAGCCTTGGTAAATATATCAACTGTTTGAACCGTGGAAGGAATGTACCGAACAAGAAGTTGGCCACGATCAACTTTTTCTTGGACAAAATGGTAGTCAATTTTAATGTGTTTCGACCGTTAATGAAAAACATGATTGGCTGTGAGATAAATAGCACTGATATTGTCATAAAAAAATACATGACCAGGAGGGCAAGGTAACAAGACCTCCTTAAGTAGACTGGTTAGCCAGGATACTTCAGATGCGGCAAAAGCAATGGCGCGATATTCGGCTTCGGTACTAGAGAGAGCCACTACTTGTTGTTTCCGTGATGACCAACTGATGAGATTAGACACTTAATATACAGCAAAACCATGATGAGAACGTAGATCATTAGGATCAGCAACCCATCCCGCATCATAGTAAACATGCACTGAGGAAGAAGTTGATGGTACGATGGAGAGGCCTTATGTAAGGGTACCTTTCAAATAACGAAGAATTCTTTTCACTGCTTTCTAATGATCCATTGTAGGATTGTGCATATATTGACATACACGACTTACAGAAAAGGATATTCCTGGTCGGGTGATGGTCACATATTGAAGAGCACCAACAATCCTCCGATATACAGAAGGATCAGCAAAGGTTTCACCATGTTTGCTTAATTGGATAGTGTTGTCTGTTGGAGAAGGAGAAGGTTTGTAGTCGGACATCTTGGCTCGAGTGAGTAGGCCACGAATGTAATTAGCTTGAGAAAGGTGTATCCTAGAGCCTATACGATTAACTTCAACACCCAATAAAAAAGAGAGATGTCCCAGATCTTTAAGGGAGAATTGAAGGTCGAGTGCTTTGGCGAATATGGATAAATATGAGGGGTCACTACCCGTTATTATAATATAATCAACATAGACCAAGAGGTAGGTAGTAGAAGATATAGTGTGACGAACAAAGAGGGATGAATATGAGTAATAAGATGTATACCCATGTGAGATGAGAAAGGTTTTGAGCTTGAGAAACCAAGCGCGGGAGGCTTGTTTGAGACCATATAAAGCTTTAGACAGACGACATACAAATTTGGTCGAGACTTATCAACAAATCCCGTCAATTGAGTCATATAAACAACCTCCGAAAGATCACCATTTAGGAATGCATTATTGACATCCAATTGCTTGAGAACCCACCCTTTAGATATGGCATGGGAGAGGACAAATCGAATAGTAGAAGGTTTCACAAGCCGAATAGTACGGAGTAGTGCTTGATATTCGGTATCCATGGCACGAAGCCACTAAGCGGAGGAAGCATCCTGCTGGTATGTTTTTGGCTCACTGGGGGAATAGGGTGACGAGATGAAACAAGAGCTTTAGGTTTAAGTGAATTTGTTTGAGCTCGTGTAGTCATATGGTGAGTAGAGGAGGTTGTTGGCTGGAAATACGTGGGAAGAGGGTTCGATAGAGGAAGGTGAGTTGAGATAGCATTAGAGGTATTTGAGGTGTTTGGCACGGGAGAAGCTGTTGGGGAAGCTACTGGTGGAGAAGTTGTGGGCAATGCTTCAGTAGGTAGTGTGAGAGGAGAGGGAGGGCGTGGAGGAAGGATCTGAGATGGTGAGTTGATATTTGAGTCAATGGAATTTGAAATGGACTGTAAAATTGTTAAGGATGGTAGCTGTGAATCTTCACTGGAAGTGGAAGTGGAGGTGTTGTAGTGAGGATAAGGAAATTTGTTTTCGTCAAATATTATATCGCGAGCAATGTATGTCCGATTGGTGGGGGATAGTGACACAAGTAACCTTTGTGCTTCGAACTGTAACCTAAGAAGACACATGTAAGAGAACGAAAGTCAAATTTATGATTTTTGTAAGGACGAAGAAAAGGATAGCACAAACAACCAAATTTCCGGAGAAGGAGGTAGTCTGGCGGACGGTGGTATAAAGCTTGGTAGTGCGACTTGAAGGATAATATGGGAGTGATTCTGTTATTTAATTATGTAACGGTGGAAAAAGCATGTTCCCAGTACGGGAAGGGAAGACGTGAATGAGCAAGCAGAGTGAGCCCTTTTTCAACAAATGTGCGTTTCTTGTCAACATACTCCATGATAGAGGAAGAGCCCTTAGTCGTGGTTTGAAGTTGATGGCGAAGTTGCATAACTCGGGCACGAGATTGGGATTGATAAAGGTTGGAAAGGTAGGACCAAGTCTCATGAGTGGTGCGGATGTGCATGATATGTGGTATGATGAATTGGGTAATGGTGGTTTTGAGCCAAAGGAGGAGAGTTTTGCTATTTTCTTCCATGCTTTGAAAGCTGGATTAGTTGAAGGTTCGGAAGTGGTTGCATTTAAAGTAGCAATGGTGGGAGAAGGAATGTCAGATCCGCCAAGATGAGCCTCCAAATCGAAGGATTCAAACACAGAGTAATAGTGGATTGCCAAAAGATAATAGTTGTCCCGATCAAGTTTTATTGGTAAACTAGGAAGACTCACAATTTGAGAGTTGGAATCAATAATGGAAAGGTGTGTTGATGTGGAAGAAAATGGTTGAACTGTAGCGGAATTAGGAATGAATTGGGTAGAGGTAGTCATGGTGCCAGGATTTTATTTTTTTGGCTCTTGATACCAAATTAAGATTGAAGCAGAAGTGAAATTGTAAAACCTTTTGGGTGAATTTTCACCAATAGATAGATTATATATAGCAACCAATGTACAACAGTAGCCTAACTGACCTATGACTTATAGGAAATTGAATTTACAATGTAATTTGAATCCTTATCTAATATATTTAAAAGATACATATCTAAACCTTATCTGATATATCCAAGAGATACAATGGTCATCTAACAGTGTTCAATATATGTTATATACCTCTAAAACGTAATATTTTATCAATATACACAATGCAATTTTTCGACGAAGGATGAACATTTAATCCGTGCGTTTCAACTTTATTGAAAAATTTAACCAGTTTTGTATATGGATAAAAATTTAGACAACATTAATTCTCATAAATTCAAATAATCTTCTTTCACTCCTCAGGGCGTGGGCGTGTGACTTCTCAACATATAAGCATAGAAGGATGTTAATATTTAAAACCTTTTCGTGAATGTACAACAGAAGCATAATTAATGTTGAGTTATTAAATAAAAATTATATATGCACGCTTAAAAGTACAAATTGTCGATATGTCCGAGTGGTTAAGGAGACAGACTCGAAATCTGTTGGGCTTTGCCTGCGCAGGTTCGAATCCTGCTGTCGACGCTTTTTTCCTTATTTTTCCTCTCATCCTACTTTTGTTTTGTGGACAAGAAACTATCCTTTGTTTATGGACTGGAGAAAGTGCGTATTAACGTTAGTAACAGCTATTGTTATCTCCAATTTTAGCATAATTTCAAGAATTTGGTAATATTTTCATTAGAATCAAAGCTCAGTTATCATCATCATTGGTAAAAAGGTAAAGGAACGACACAAAAACAATGTATATTAGTGTTAAAATGTTACATGTACAATGGATAATGAAAAGAAAATCTAATTTCTGAATCTAATTTTCCCCCAAAACTACACGAGACAACCTTTGTAATTGTCCATCAACCTCATCAGCCAAATCCTCTTTCCCAAACCTTTTAAAACCCCTCCTTAAAACCTTAGCTACATATTCATCAATTTCAATTCCAGAACCCCATCCACTCTTTTTCATCAATTCATAAACTCTAACAGTTGATTCAACTTGTTCACCTTCAATCAACGCCCTCACTAATCTCACCACCGCCTTATCATCAACCTGAATTTTACCTTCTTTCTCTAGGTCACAAATCAAATCATCAATATGTTGAGTCAAACCTGTCCGAGTCAAAGCTAAAACCATATCAGCGTAAAGACCCAAATCGGGAACACTGCATTCAGATTGAACGGCTGGGAAAACTTTGACGGCTAAATCGGTAAGGTCTTGTCGTAAGAGTTCTTTGAAGGCGGAAATGAGATCTGCTTTGATGAGACGAGATAGGGTTTTGGAAACTTGAGCTTCAATTTGAGACGGGTCGGTTCTTTGGGCTCGTTTTAGAGCTTGAATTGCTTGGATTGCTTCTATGCTCAGTATTCGGCCCTTGACTAGGGGTCCACGGTTGCTTCTAGGGCCGCCGCATCGAACTGAGAATTGTCTTCTGGTGGTGGATTTCAGTGGACGGGTTACTGAGGAATGTGGTAAAACGAAGTTGAGGTTTGTGGATACAGAGGATGCCATGAATGCGATTACGTTACTGGTACAAGGGTGTGAATAGGTTATGAAGTAACGGGTCTCAGAAACCCGCATTAGTTTTATTTTGATTACAGTTTGGTCCCTATAGTTTACATATCCTACATTTATACACTCAAGTTTCTTTTATGTATTTTTTGGGTTGAATTTTTGTAGGTCAATAGTTTTTTTTTTTTTTTAGCCAAAAGTATTTCTTTTTCTAAAAAACGTTGTGTTTGGTCAAGATTTTAGAAGGAACAAAAGTGTTTTTGAGGAGAAGCAGAAATATTTTTGAGAAGTAGAAAAAAATAGCTTCTTTCCAAGAGCACTTTTGAGAAAAATATACTTAGAGGCAATTTTTAAAAGCTTGTCCAAACACTAATTACTGCTCAAAAGTATTTTTTAAATTAAGTAGTCAAACACAAATTGTTTCTCACAAAAAATACTTTTGAGAAAAACTCTTCTCAAATAAGCTGATTTTAGAAGTTTGGCCAAACATACTATGAGTTGTTCTAAGCCACTGAAATTTTTCTAATTTCGGACAGGTCATTTTTAATCAAAGAAACGTTCAACGTTAAGATTAAACTCAGGTAGCGAGTATGTTTTGAGCTGAAATACGTAAAATGATAGAAAAGGATGTATCTTGATCATATTTGAGCTTCAACTCTCTTCTTTTTTTGGTTTTGATTCCATGTTTGAATAATAAGTTGAAAGAATCTCTTAGTTTCTCATTAAAGGGCAAATTTACTGAGTATTAAAATGAACTCATTGAATATTTTGGTAGTCGATTGATTGATTTGAAACTTAGATGGATAGCGCACGAATTAGTGGAAACAAATGCACTAAGATATGGAGTTTCATCACCAACGAGCACCGAAAAAATACTCTCCGGGAAATCCAGATCTTTCTCAGCAGGGACAGTACCAAGGATATTAGGGTTAGATAGCTTTTTTTTTGTCATTTTCTTAAGGCCGAAATTGATCTTTATTTATGTCAAGTGATCTCATAATTATTGGGATACCCAATGGATGTGCATTATTCATGTAAAATCGCTTTAAAACCTTTTTAATATATGTTGATTGATGGACAAAAATTTCATTTGTTACATGCTCAATTTGTAGGCCAAGACAAAATTTTGTCTTACCAAGATCTTTCATTTCAAATTCTTTATCCAAACACTCTACAGCCTTTGGAAGCTCTTTAGAAGTTCCAATGATATTCAAGTCATCAACTACCCAACTATGATGACAAATTCTGATCCATGCCTCTTAATAAAGACATAGGGCAAATAGGGTCATTTTTGTACCCTTCCTTTGGCAAATACTCGCTAAGGAGATAATACTACATTCTCCTCGATTGTTTCAATATGTATAAGGATTTTTGAAGCTTTATTAAACAAGTTTCCCTTGAACTTTTATGTGCTTCAGAAACTTTAAATCCTTCAGGTATTTTCATAAAAATTTCATTGTCCAGGGAGCCATATAAGTAGGTTGTGACAACATCCATCAACCGCATATCAAGCTTTTCATGGACTGCCAGATTTATTAGATACCTGAAGGTAATTGCATCTACCACGGGATAATATGTCTCCATATAATCAATGTCAGGCCTTTGCGAAAACTCTTGTGCAACATGTCGTGCTTTATATCTTACCGACTTCATCTTTCTCATTTCATTTTCGCACAAAAACCCATTTGTACCCCACTGGCTTGACACCTTCAGGCGTTCGGACCATTGGTTCAAAAACTTCACGTTTTTCGAGTGAAGCCAATTCCACTTGAATTGCGTTTTTCAATTTTGGCCAATCATTTCTTTGTCTACATTCATTGGCAGATTTTGGCTCAAGATCCTCATCTTGTTGCATTATGTCAACTACAACATTATATGCAAAATTGTTGTTTACAACAACGTTATTTCGGTTCCCATGTTTCTCGCAGAGACATAACTTATTGAGATCTCTTCATTTTTATCATTTCCAGGTACTAGAACCTCATGTGAGGTCTTATCAATTACTATGTCTTTATGCTCCCCTTGAGCAATTGCCTCCATGTTATGATCAACTTAATCATTTGCTCCTTTCCTTTTTCGAGAATTTTTATCTTTGAAACCGATTGGTCTATCACATTTAGGGCGCGACCTAGACTCATTTGCATTATCATACTATCCAGTTGGGACATCAACTATAATTTGAGTATTTACAGCTGAAATATGCGATTTAGTAACCCGTGGAAGGTTAGTAATGCATTTGGCAATTGATTCGCAACATTTTACATATAAATGATCTTTTGAACTTCTTGTTCACATTGATTTGTAAGAGGATCCAAATGAGATAGAGATAATACTTCCCAATCTATCTCTTTT
Source organism: Nicotiana undulata (assembly GCA_005239495.1). Taxonomy (NCBI): domain Eukaryota; kingdom Viridiplantae; phylum Streptophyta; class Magnoliopsida; order Solanales; family Solanaceae; genus Nicotiana; species Nicotiana undulata. Next base: position 98,773 of record ML284185.1, read on the forward strand.
TTCAGTCGTTTATTTTCTCCCCCTAATGTTGGAAAAACTGATTCATTAAAATGACAATCAGCAAATCTGACTGTAAACAAATCTCCTATCATAGGCTACAGATATTTAATAATAGAAGGGGATTCATAACCAACATATAATCCCAATGGGATCCATCGTTGTGCGTTGTGGTGGAGCAATTGGAACATATACCGCACATTAGATGGGAAATATTTGGCTCCTGACCAAAAGCCAACTGTGATGGGGAGACTTCATGATAACTGGTTGGCCTTATGCGCACAAGTTCTGCTGCATGCAAAATAACATGTCCCCACACTGAAAGGGGAAGTTTTGTCCTCATTACCAATGGTCTAACTATTAATTGGAGGCGTTTAATCAATAATTCTGCTAGACCATTTTGATTATGAACATGAGCAACCGGATGCTCAACTTTTATTCCAGTGGCCATGCAATAATCAGTAAAGGCCTGAGATGTAAATTCACCATCAAGACGAATTGTCTTAATTGCATAATCTAGAAATTGTTCTTTTAACCTTATTATTTGGGCCAACAATCTCGCAAATGCCATATTATGAGTTGACAAAAAGCACACATGTGATCATCTTGTAGATGTATCTATCAAGACCATAAAATATTTGAATGGTCCACATGGAGGGTGTATAGGCCCACATATATCCCATTGTATACGTTCCATAAATGTAGGGGATTCAATCCCAACTTTAGTTGCTGATGGTTTAATAACCAATTTTCCTTGAGAACAAGCAGCACAAGAGAATTCCTTAAATTGAAGAATCTTATTGTTCTTCAATATGTCCCCATTTGAAATTTCTATTATCATGCGCATCATATTAGAGCCGGGATGGCCTAACCAATCATGCCAAATGATAAAATCATTACAAGTAGTAAACATTTTGGTTATTATGGCATATGGTTCAACCACACCAATGTTTGTGTGGACAATCCAGAATAAAATGCGGGCAATTTTTCGTGCACACGTTTCCCCCCGCTTTATTGTAGTAATATAAAGGTATTCAATCTTTCCTTCGTTAGAGGTCTCAACGTCATAGCCATTTTGGCGAATAACTTTGAAACTCATCAAGTGTTTTTGAGACTTACTACAATATAATGCATTATTAATAGTTAATATCGTTCCTCTAGGTAGTAATAAGGCCGCTCTTACAGAGCCCTCAATTAACTTTGTACTACCAGATATTGTATTAACATATGCCATTTTCATAACCAAATAAGAGGGGGGGGGGGGGGGGGGAGGGAATTTCTCTTAATATTGTGTGAGTTGTAGCGCTATCCAAAAGACAAAAATCTTTATTACTCATCTTGGATCCAATTGAAGACTGGAAAATTTTATTTTTTTCATCGAAAAAAAATACACCATAAGAAATACGAAAAAAACTAACAATAACATAACTTAAGTACTACTTGAAAATAAAAACAACTTTAGAACGAGACAACAAAGAAATACTGAAAATAAAAATAACAACATAATTGCATTATTCAGTAAATGATCAAACTTTAGTTTTGATCTCCAAAGAAGTCTTCAACTTCCAAATGAGTAAGATGATCGAGGCCTTCAAAATCATCATCATTCAAAGCAAGATTTGCATCGGCATTGTCATCATTTTTGTTTGAAGGCCCTACCTCAAAATTATTTTTAAGTTCAAGTTAAACTCCACTCGGGCAGTAGAAGAAGATACTCCAACATTATTTGGCTTTCTTTTGGTAGAGTTATGATAAAGCCTGACAAAATGCTCAGGTGCACGACATTCAATTTTCCAATGACCTTTCATGAAACAGCGGTGGCAGTTACTGCTTTTGCCTCTTGAAGGATTGTTTTGCGAATCCATATTGTTCTCTCATTTGCCATGACCACCACGATGACGACTATTATATCGCCTCTTACCATTGCCATTTCCACGTACATTCATATGGTCATAATTATTATTCTGTCTTTTTCCAGACTTATCACGTCTAGCTGCCATATTCGCTTCAGGAAGCGGAGTTGAACTTTTGGGACGGGCTTCATGATTTTTTAGGAAAAGGGTATTATGTTGCTTAGCCACCAAAAGGCATGAGATCAATTCAGAATATTTTTAAAACCCCTTTCATGGTATCGCTGCTGTAATACCATATTTGAGGCATGAAAAGTCGTAGAGTGTTCTCCAACAAATCCTCATCATTCATAACATCCCCAGGTAATTTCAACTGGGAGTTATTCGAAATACAACAGAGTTATACTCACTTACGGTCATAAAATAAGTACATCTACTCATATCGAGCCCTTGGCAATATCGTAGCTTAAGGTGATCATACATTTCCTTTAGGCCAGTCCACAATTCAAGTGGATCTTTGGCACACCCACGTTTATTGCACCGTTATCACATTCACTTGAAGAATGGATCAAATCAAGTAATGACGAAGAGCTCGTTGGTGATAAAACTCCATATCTTAGTGCAATTGGGGCACTGATGTATCTTGCTAACAATACCCGGCCAGATATTGCTTTTTCACGAAAATTACATTATTTTTCTTTAGTCATCAATATATCATCAATAAGGTGCATTGAGACTCAAACCCAACACCTTACCCATATAAAGGCATGTTAGGCCATAATAACTTGGGACTCAAATCTAACTCTTATCATCATAGTGCACTAGGACTCAAACTCGATGTCTTACCCTTATACAATGGCATAATAAGTCTAAGTTGACTCACCCTTGAGCCTTTCATGATATACTACTTTATAATAATCAGTTATTTTTGCCCGAACTTTAATGAAAGTTCACATTGATCTTTCTCATGAACAACCACATGATCAAATATAAAGGGAATAAAACTATCTTAGTTATACAAAATTTATTTGGCCACAACATAAATTTAAATTATTATTTTTTAAGATTAATTAGAAACATTCTCAATAGTTAACAGTTCCATAATCTTGCCTTGCAAACAGTCAGAGCAGTACATAGGGGAGATGATGTCAAGGCATCGTAATATGCTCTTGTTTGTCACTCGAAAGAAGATACTCCATATGTATACATCCGCACAAATAAAACAAAATTGTTAAGTAAGAAAAATTAAACAAAGTCTTTAATATTAACGTAAGTTAATTGTAGAATTCATGGCATGTGATGACCCAAAAAGGGGGTCATCTTATGTGCATCTAATTTTGACTGTGTTTCGAGGCCTCGAAAGCCTCCATTAATCTCACCTCGATGTGTGTGCACAGCCCGGGCGCGTAGCCGGGAAGCCTTTATGTGAAAACTTGATTGAGAGTTAAATTTTTGATAAATTAATTGAATAAAGTTGACTTTGGTCAATATTTTTGGTAAACGGACCCGGATCCGTGATTCGACGGTCCCGGAAGATCCGTAGGAAAATATGGGACTTGGGCGTATGCCTGGAATTGAATTCCGAGGACCCAAGTCCGAGAAATAAATTTTCAAAGAAAATTGTTTTATAAAAATATTAAAGGCTTATGAAAATGAACCTTGATGTGAAACTCGTGCTGTCGGACCCGTATTATGATTTCGGTGCTCGAAACAGGTTCAATATGTGTTATATAAGTTATCTACGAAATTTGGTAAGAAACGGACTTGATTTGATTGGTTTCGGATCAAAACGAGGAAAATTGGAGTTAATGAAGTTTTGAGGTTTTTAAAGAATTTGAAATTTGGCTTGAAAGGTGATTTTATGTTCCTGAGGTCCGAATGAAATTCCGAGACCGGGAATAGTTCCGTCATGTCATTTATAACTTGTCTGCAAAATTTGAAGTCATTCCGAGCAGTTTAGGTCGGTTCAACGCATTGAAGTGAATTCTAGAATTTCTAGTTCTTAGTTTTGATTCAATTTGGTTTTGGGGTTGAATTTTGAGTTTCGTTGTTATTTTCCATGTTCCGGGAGTTCGAGCGAGTCTGTATCATGAATACAGACTTGTTGGTATATTTGGACGGGGGCTCGGGTGGGCCCAGGTGCTTCCCGGACCCCGCACGGGGCCAAAAACCAGCAAAATCCATTGTTGGTGTGGCTGCTTCGGGTGTGACCGCACCTACGGTCTCCCAGTCGCAGGTGCGAGTGCGCACCTGCGGTCCAGCCTTCGCAGGTGCGACCCCCATCGCAAGCGTGGCCCTTCTTCCGTAGGAGCGGGACCGCTGGCGCGGACTCCTTCTCCGCAGGCGCGATGCCAAGGTCCCAGGCCCTT